>CM051037.1:17188517-17321017 GCA_027627225.1 Congeria kusceri | reverse complement strand
CGTAAACAACACGTCCTCAGGCAAGCACAATGCCTCAACCCCTCAATTCCTCAACCGGGTCAACCCATGTTCCGAGCAGATGTATGTATGTGATAAAAACCTGCAATTATTTTATAAGTGCCTGTGACAGAATAGTTTTACATGGTGGGAAGTCTAAATGTTTCCCAGCTGCTGATGGAACCTATTTCGCTGCGACCTTCGGTTCAATATTTTATAAATACAATGTAGTTTTCATTAAACAGATTCCTGACCGGTCAAGTGGATTCAAGATGAAACCATAGATTATCTTGTTGCCCGCTTAAAGTGCCCAGTTGACGGTATTGTGCACACACACACACACACACACACACACCCACCCCACTCGTTAACGCTTAATGACTACGCCCTAGTTCAGAGACTTGTGTATGGTCATTGACTGACCAGTGTATAGGCGACCTTCGTTATAGAAAGGCGAGGGCTTTGTTTTATATGCATAGACAGCCTTGGAAGATTCTCTGTAAATATTTGACCTGTGTTTCAACCAATTTTCAGGTGCAATACAGAAAGAATACATTCCTTTCCTTTCATTTTTGTTGTTGTTAAAGAAAATAATGCTTAAATAACAATGCATTTGTTTCGTTTTTATACTCATACTAACTGTGTTAGCTATTCACTGTTATTATTATACTGTTTAGAACAAAATCAAGGTTATATTTCACATCTGAATACGGACTCTAAACCAGCACATTGATTTTCAAGACAGTGCAAACACCAAAATCCCCGACGACTGAAGAATTTTTTTTTACAACATTTTAATTGTATCATTATTATTTTATAACAATGACACCGGCATGTTGCATGATTGGTCCAGGTATATATATTATGAGTTAAAATAAAAATAAATAAATAAATAAATAAATAAATAAATAAATAAATAAATAAATAAATAAATAAATAAATAAATAAATACTTAAATAAATACATAAATAAATATACATAACACAGGTATGGAGTGCTCATGCAAAGGAATTAAATCACGAGAGCTTTTTATAACCGCGCATCAGAATGACAAACAGTTGTTTATTTACAGATAAACAACGATAATGCGAAAAATATTTCGATTCTAACATGATCTGACATTAAATCCTGCAAAAACTTTTGTTCCATATTGATAGAAAACTCTTGTTAGAATCGACCGCTCATCACGATATATGCTCATTATAAAATATAATCCACAATCTAGAGCCATGGCAGGGATCTTCTGACCTTTAGGAAACGCAAACAAACGGGCCATGATGGCCCAAAGCGCTCACCTGAGAACTGGTACAAATGAAGACCATGCAGTTGTGACAGGTTTGAAAATTAAGGTATCTGAACAATACACAGTGGGGGTAGGATCAATTTTGATTTAAAACATTAGTAAGTGCAATGGGCTAACTAAAGTATGAGTTGGGTAGTGAATGTGCGTTTTTTTTGCTAATGGTTCTCAAATCATTTTTCTCGATATTCTTACCTGACCCTTTTTCATTAAGTCATTGACAATTCTGGAAAATGCACAAACAGTAGATTTGATGTCTTTTTCGCAAACAGTTTCGGAAAACTAGTTACAATGCGATAATTGCGATGGCTGTGCTATCAGGTAAAGTTTTGCTTTTTCTTTGATACTTTTCTTTCCAGTGATGATAAATGATGTAAATGCAGGCTCTGAAGACATCAAAGTTGCATGTACAAATAACTGCATGCAAGTCTTGCAACTGTTGGAAATCAAATTTTATCAATCCATTTTTATGGTCATGCGCAAACTGTGCAAGTTTGGTCAACATTGAATCAAAAATCGTGTATGCAAGCCAATTATTGATAATTTGTTGATGTTTTTTTCCAAACAAAAGGGGCACTAACTCTGGTGTTTCTGGCCCGATCATGCTTATATTCTACTTCACCTGTAGTCTACGTTCATAGAAAAACTGTACGCGATTGGTGAAGATTGCATGAAAAATGAAGTCTCTATCCAAAATAATGTCAATTTGTGCATATTTGTTTCACAAACAAAGGGCAATTACTCTGGTATTTCTGGTCCAATCTTGCTAATATTCAACTTCACCTTTCATCTTATGGTCATAGACAAACTGTGCAAGATTGGTAAAGATTGGATGAAAAATGAAGTCTCTATCATGTATAATGTCCATTTTTGCATATTTTTGTCACATACAAAGAGCAATAACTCTGGTGTTTCTGGTCCGATCTTGCGTATATTCGACTTCAACTGCAATCTCATGGTAATAGACAAACTGTGCAAGATTGGTGAAGATTGGATGAAAAATGTCTCCCTCTATCCTGAATAATGTCCATTTTTGTATACTTTTTAATAAACAAAGGACAATAACTCTGGTTTTTAAAACACGATCTTGCCCATTTTAACGTCTGCTGAGATCTGATGGTCATACACCAACTGTGAAGGTTTGGTTAAGGTTGGATGGAAAATAAAGTCTATACGTTGGAAAAGGGCACTTTTGCACTTTTTTGAATAAAAAAGGGGCAATAACTCTAGTGTCCCTGGTCCGATTGGGCCCATTATCGAGCTCGTCCAAGATTTTATGGTCATGCACAAACTGTGCAAGTTAGGTCAAGATTGAAGAAAAAATGTAGTCTTTATCGCGATAACGGTCCAAATTGTTGACGGCAATTGACGACGGACGACGGACGATGGACAACGCCGGAGAGGTCCCCTATACCAATAGCTCACAGAGCACTTCGTGCTAAGGTGAGCTAAAAAAGCAATTTTCTGTACTAACCGAAGTCATGAATTAATCTGTTAATTGCAAAACTGCTGCTTAAGAACACTGACTGATGTATCCTAAATGAAATACATGGAACATATAGACGGATAAAAAGTTTTCTTTTCAACATTTTAAGGAAGAACGCATATTTTTACGGACGGACAGACAGACGGACAGACTGATTTATTGTTTAACCGCATGTCTAATGGACTGACTCCATGACTTATGGACTGTAAAGAAATTCACCCGCTGTACGTCGGTAAACCAATTCGCAGATTATAAATAAAATATCAGAGAAAACATGTCTGACAAATTACTTATTACCATAATTTATTTACAAAAACTCATATCTTTAAGGTAAGTTTCAACATTTAAGCTATCGCACAAGATACAATGATATTTTGTATGTATATTGAGCTGTTACAAACGATTCCGTATGTTAATTATTTGGCCAAATTAGTTTGAATTAGATTATGAATGTAGAAAAATCAGTAAAGTTGGCAATATTTTATGTAAAAAAGTAATGATCAATTAATGTTTTTGCAATTATTAATGTACGATCTTACGTATCAGCCATTCGTCTTTGTATATCTGCTTCATGCGTTGTTAAAATGCACCAAACACGCGTTGTGTTGTTATTTTCGTGGGACAATATAATGTAAAATTGATAAACCCTAACTTTTAGTTGATAAAGTCCAAACTATTTTTTTAAACTGAATGGATAATAACCAAACTTGTACAAGAGTGCTTTATGTAAATGCAATAAATGTATGCATTTAACCATTTTGAGAGAAACATTGTTTACCACAAAAGTTCACTAAAGCATTGTGCAGCAATTTTATGAAAGTAAACATTGTTAAGGTTCTTATCACAGTAATACTTTAATGCTGAAGAAACTGTCAAATGGACTGCCAATATAAAAACTGGAAAAAGTGCGGGACCAGATCTGATCTTAAATGATTTTATAATAAATGGCAGAGATGAACTTCCTCCGTATTTGCATAAATTGTTTAACAAAATAGTATGTCTTGGGTATTTTCCAGATAAATGAACCGAATGTTTTATTGTACCTATTCATAAGAAAGGAGATTTAAATGACCCAAATAATGATGGAGTGATAACTATGTAAAGGTAAATTGTTCACAAATTTGACTAAAAGTAGGCAATCAAACTGGGCTGAAAATTACCATGTATTGCTGGAAGCACAAGCTGAATGTCTAGCGCAAATGGGAACAACAGATAACTTATTTGCCCTTTGTAGGATAATATTTGTCACAAATCATATTTTTTTTACACGCCTGTGAAGAATAGGATCTCATTTGTCACATTTATAAGTGCGAAGAATATGATTGGCCGAAAAGGGTGTATGCGTACGGATCACATTTTTCACATATTTTATGGTGAAATTGTATCGCGACAAGCGATGAAATCATGTTTGGAGCATAATTATACAGTGATCATCGTCATCATCATCATCATCATCGTCATCATCATCACCATCATCGTCACCATCGTCACTGTCGTCACCATCGTCAACATCATCATCGTCATCATCGTCATAATTATTTTCGTCATCACCATTATTATCATTATACTCAACGTCATCATCAGCATTGTCATTACTGTGAGAAACTAAGCCCTATTTAGGAGCTACTTATGTGTGCATGCGCTTAATCGGTTGTCAATACGTATGTACGGTCTTATAAGGAGATAGAAATGTATACGTACTCGCGTACGTTCATACGAACGTACACCTATTTATTGGGATATTAACCAGTGCACGCATCCGAACGTACGTACAAAGACGCATCCTTTTGCGGATTATTAAAACCAAAATACCATGCATATGTCCGCCCGAACTAGAATACTAGTATACGTATACACGGACGGTAATATAATGATCTTATTAGAACCTCCGCACTTGTTAGTACGTACGTTCGGACAGAATAGTAGAGTACCGTACCTCCCGTATCGTATCGTGCCGTACCATATCGTTTCTTACCGTATCGTACCGTACCGAACCGTACCGTACCGTACAGTACCGCACCGCACCGTACCGTACTGTGCCGTACCGTACATTTCCATACCATAGCATTACAAACCATATCGTACATGCCATGCCACGCCATACCATGCCATACCATATCAAGCCGTACAATACTTAACCGTCCCTTACCGTGCCGTACCATATCGTACCATACCATGCATACTGTACCGTACTGTAAATCACCCCGTTTGTTTTTCGGGCACATACAGTGTGACAAATAGGATTATTATTCAAAAAATCACTTTTTGAAAATGTGAACACTTTTTTTTCATGAGTGAAGTGTATGATTTGAGTGCATTTACAAAAACTGGACTCCATCACAAATTTCATATAAAATGTGAAGAATGAGATCGCAATGTGTGAAGAATGAGATCCTATTTTTCACACATTTCACACATGTGAAACATGAGATCCTATTTTTCTCAGGTGTGAAAAAATTTGACTTGTTGAAAATATGTTCCTACAGCCCTTCATCGTCCGCATACATCAGTATGACACATTTTAACATTTTAACATGCCTATATCGATATCACTTGCACTTTTTGAGTACAATATATCCTCTATGTCATTGATATACAAAGAAAAAAGAATCGGAAACAAAACACTCGCATTGTCTTAGAGCTAAATGACTCTCAAATGCAGTTCCGATATCATTATGATGTCTTACTTTTGTGTACACATGAGTATATATTGCTCTTATAACGGTAAAACGTCGTCCTCGAATACCGAGTCTGTATATTTTGTACCAAAGATATCCGTTACAATGTAATCAAATGAATTGTGAAATCAATAAAACAACAATTAATTGCTTATTTTAATTTAAAATATGTTATTAAAGGGTGAAGGACAAATATGTGTCAAAATCAGCACACATAATGACTTTATATTATCGCAAACAGGGATACTTTACTTGTTAACTATGAGTAGTATTAGTCTAAGATGATCTGTGCTCCAGAACATAAATTCATTAAAATGATATATAAAAATGTTGGACGATATTGAAAGTAAACCCCTAAAAACCAACTGGGCAAGTCAATTGAAATGTATTCTAAGTTCATTGGGATTATATCATGTCTGCTTGGCACAATGTGTTGGTAATCTCAATGGTTTCTTTTCTGTGTTTAAGCAAAGAATTACTGTCACTTTTGTCCAAGGTGTAGAAGGACGCATAAATGGCTATTCAAGGGCATTATTTTATAGAAATATCTTCTGTTTTGAACTTCAATTTTACCTTAAATGTGTTAACATCGAGAAGGGAAGGTGGAATAATACCGATATTAGTAGTATAGTGTTTGCCCAGTTTGCCCTGTTCTCGAAGATGAATATCATTTAATTTTTTAATGTAACATCTACTCACATACAAGACAAACATACAATACATTTATCAGTATGTTATAGAATTCATCCATGCATGTTAAAAGCCACAGAGTTATTTTCTTCACAGAATCCAAATACAATCAAGTTACTAGCTATTTATGCATGTGGAGTTTTTGAAATGACAAATACTGTCTGTACATGATGATTAATGCTATTTTATTAAGTTACATGCAGTACAGATCACTTTTATGAATACTGTGCATATTACTTAAATGTTTAACTTAGATATTATTTTTGCAAAGTATGAGAATACAGTACCGATAACTTTAACGTATTACTTAAATATAAATTATGTCTGTAAAGCATGAGAATACAGTACAGGTCACTGTTATGTATTACTAAGATAAAAATTATTTGTGTAAAGCATGAGAATACATTACATATCACTTTTATGTATTACTAAGATATAAATTATGTTTTTAAAGCATTATAATACAGTATCGATTACTTTTGTGTATTACTTAGATACAAATAATTTGTGTAAAGCACGATAATACAGTACATAATACTTTTATATAGTACGCGCATATGTTGGCCTTTTTCGTTTTTTATATGCTACATTGTACAATTTTTGAATAAACTATATTTTTCTTCTATTACATATAATAAAAATACGTATATGTAATGAAACTATGTAATGAAAAAAAGCACAAAACAAACCTTCGTTTGCAAACAAAAATCATTTTATCGCGCAGTTTGAGCATTATCCAGTTTAAGTTTGGACTTTATTTACACGTTTTCTTCAAACAGTTTATCCATAAATGAGCATACCATTCTAAGATATAATTGATTTTAACCCAGAAACCATTTCGGTATCAACTAATAAACGGTTGAATGCCCTTGTAAATAGACTTTATCGCTACTCTGTAACGGTTTAGTTCACCAATTTCTCGATTTAGATCCGAAAATTAAATAAATACGGACATTTTAAAAATATTTTGTATTTTCCCCACACAATTTATATATTTCTTCTCAGAAAAACGTAGATTTCTGGCAATACACTTAATACATAATCGCGTTGGATATTACTTTATACATGTGTACAATAATTTTATATTTATACTGACTAAAATTGCCGAAAATTTCAAAATATGTACCTACCTGTCAATTGCGGACGATATGTTTTCTCTGAAAGTTGATTTATCATCTGCAAATTGATTTACCGACGTACAGGGGGCGGAATTAGGCTGGGCTTATGAACTGACTGACATATGGACGCAGGGACGAAGAGACAGACAGACAGATATATTATAATGTATTTTCCTTTTTGGAATGGACGACATTTTTTTTTCGAATATGCCAAACAGTAAATAGGTCCTTTTAAGTCTGGGGGAGGTGGTGGTGGGGGGGGGGTAGATCACATTTACTTCTTATAAAATAATAAAAGCGAACCACATGGCCTAGGTTTTGCGTTAATAATTTCCAAACGATAAGCGGAACAGGCAAATAGATATCTCTATAAATTCTGCGGAAATTTACAGAACAATGATTTTAGAAAACCTGTTCAACCAAATAGTAATTCATCTTGTTAAATCATAACAGAATTGCACTGAAAACACTCTAAACTGTATTTCGTTTTCACAACAGCAATTTTTTAACTGCAGAGGGTTTTAGTACATTTTTCTTCCTTATGTCGTTCACACTTGATAAGTTTTCTACATAGATTTATCTGCAACAAAAAGCATATCGTGCAGTTTATTCGTTGCACGTGACGGAAACCCGGAAACAAATTAAACGAATGGACAATGTAACATGAGATTGAATCAAAATGTGCACACGTAATATCGAAGTAAAACGGGATTCAAAATTAACATGTTTTAAAGGAACTTCCATTTTCACACTCTTGAAATAAAATAATCTTATCTTGCACACACAACTTTATGTTTATTGCAGAAACGACAGCATACGACAACAGACACGTGTTCATTTAGAACCGTTGATCATACAAGTTACAGCAGACGACAAAGGCTACGTGCTCACGATTTGCCGTACACGTAATAGCAGACGACAAATCCGCGTGCTCACGATCTGCTGTACAAGTAACATCAGACGACAAAAGCCAAGGCTTACGATTTGCTGTACAAATAACAACAGACGACAAAAGCCATGTGCTCACGATTTGCTGTACAAGTAACAGCAGACGACAATAGCCACGTGTTCACGATTTGGCGTACAAGTAACAACAGACGACAAAAGCCTGTTGCTCACCATTTGTCGTACAAGTAACAACAGACGACAAATCCACGTGCTCACGATTTGTCGTGCAAGTAACAACAGACGACAAAAGCCGCCTGCTCACGATTTGCTGTACAAGTAACAACAGACGGCAATATCCACGTGCTCACGATTTCTCGTACAAGTAACAGCAGACAGCAATTGACCATGCGACGAGATTTGATTGACAATGTGTTTAGCCATACACAAAGCTAGGACTTATTTGTTTTGCGGAGATGTCCTGTAAAAACACACGTACACTGTCAACGTGACTTGTCGGAGTTAGACATGTGCTAACCTGTGAAGACATAAGACTAAGAATACAGAATATTCTTGAAACTGTTCTATTCGAAAAGCGCGAAAAATTTGAATCTTAATTGGTATTCACCCACTCTAATTACAACATTCTTTAGTTAGAACGTTTGTTAACATGAACAACATCGGTACACAACATATTTTCAAACGCGGAAGAAGGTTTTCTTGAGTCTAGGTTCTGCTCATTTTATACTTAAGTCAAAGAATGGATTGGTGATTACGGGCCCTACTGTATAACTACTACTGTTTTAACTTATAAGTCATTGGGCAAAAGTAGGCAGATGCTAACCTGGGAACATGGCCCACATGAGGTCGTACAAGTAGCAGACGACAATAGTCACATGATTACCTGGGAACATGGCCCCCATGAGGCCGTACAAGTAGCAGACGGCAATAGTCACATGATTACCTGGGAACATGGCCCACATGAGGCCGTACAAGTAGCAGACGACAAAAGTCACATGATTACATGGGAACATGGCCCCCATGAGGCCGTACAAGTAGCAGACGACAAAAGTCACATGATTACCTGGGAACATGGCCCCCATGAGGCCGTACAAGTAGCAGACAGCAAGAAAGAGATGAGTATTCGCTGTCGCAGAAAATAATATTTCAGTTGCACAAACGCTTTAGTGAAGTAGGAATGGGTCTAGAAGACAATGGCCATTCTAGAAAATTAAAAGAAGATGCAGACGTCAAATAAAGACACTCTCACTATCTACAGACCTCTAACAGACCATGCGCTGTAAAAACTGTCTGAATTTTGAGCATAAGCACCATACATAATCACTTAATAACAGTCAATAATAGAGGTTAATTTTAATAGCAATGTCAATTTCTCATCATATTTATAATGAAAAAAATCGGGAAAATCTCATGCTTTCGGAGTCGCGTTTTAAAGAATCGTATTAATAAAATTATCACACAGATATCAATACTATATAAGATTTTGTATATACTAAATTCGCTTTAAATTACAAATCGATTGCTGTATTTTGATGAATTGAGCGATCATAATGATTTATTCAGCAAGACCATTTTAAATTTAGTTCATACTGTTGTGACTTAGTTCACGCATTTAAGAAAAAGAGCACGGGAATTGCAGACACATACAAACTCCGTTATTTGGCAGTTTTCAGCCGGCTTGTTCTGTCATGTGATTCACATAAAGTGGATTCATCGAAACAAGAGCTGAATAGAGTGTCTTTAGTGACAGTATTTTTAGAAAAGCAAAATTTTGTATTAGAAAAACAAAAGCGACGCCTTTGACATTCATCGAATGACGTTACATTTTAACGTGTCGTGCTCTGGTGGAGCTGTAGTGTGAATGCTTTATAAATTGTTGTTATTTTGTAGTTTTAAGCAACATAATATATGTCACATATAATTGTAGAGGAACGTCTGAGAATTCCATACATACAAAGTAATTCAGTCAGTACATGAACTTTTCGGACAATCCTCGTATTTTGCCTGACTAATATATAGAGGATATTGGTTTGTTTTCGGTTTGATAACGCGTGATATCATCACCGGAAAGGGAGACAATTAATATTTTCATGAGCGCTTGCAAATATGTGAATTGCCTCCCTTTCCGGTGATGATATCACGCGTAATCACACCTAAAACAAACACATTTTCTTTTTATGTTATGCTTTATTAACCTTTGTTTTACATTGTATTGGAAAATATCGCGGGAATCATAACGTCATGACGTCAAAATAATGACGTCGTTTCACAGTTGTGAGCCTGGCATCGATAAAGGCTCGTTTCATTTACTGTATTAAATCGGGACCCAAAAAAGTAGTCCCTCACTGTGAGTGAAATAGGGATATATCTCACTGATATTTTTCTATATTTCACTTCTTAGCATTAAATAAATACTTATTTATTATATTCTTTGATCACTGTTCTTCTATTGAGTTTGATGGGAACACGATTGTATGTTTACTGTATAAATCTACACCATATATTACATGTTATACTTTACTACGCTTCAAGTGGTTGAACCGATCTTAACAAAATAATCGTATTATAATAAATTATATAAAACAACATATATTTAGCCCTCAGTTAATAATGGAAAAGCTTAACAGAAGTGTTGTATTTGAAGGTCTTTATTAATTATACTGAAAAGCGATATCGGTGAGAACCAACTTTCTTTCGTTGGTGATGAAAGTCACATCAAATTAGAGGGTATATCAATATTTAATGTGTCTTTCTATACAAGAACATTTTAATATAATTATTATAATATAGTTAATCAATTTAACAATGAGATTGATTATGGTAAACAAAACATGCAATACTGAAAAAAACCAAAAAAAAAACCCAGTTTTATTCATGTGTTTGTTATGTTTTTTGTGATGTGCTGTGTTGCTTTTGGCATTTGGTCACTTGCCATAAATAAATGACCTCGGGCTGCTAATGACTGCTAATAAGAGTTTTGTCCTATTGACGCACTTTGTTTATATTGCATGCAAATTTAGAGGCATGAGCAGGAGAAAAACCCTTATGTGCATTATACGGCCCTTTATTTACGATAAGGACCAATTGCCAATACAACAAACACAACAAAATAGGCACAACAGACAACATAAGTTGTGACTTTAATATATAATATATTTTAAGCTTTTCAAAGGACGATAAGTGAAACTCCATTTGCATTAGTAGGAGGGAAACCTTTTTGACATCATAAGGTCCACAATACCAACAACACAAAACAAAACGCAAATAGGAATAACAAGAGCTGTCTCAGGTCTGCGAGCTCGACTATTGATACCTCTTTGTCAGAATTATGGGCTTTGGGCGGTGACCTTACATAATGACCCCGAAGAGATGTGTGAAGTTTCAATTGAATATCTACAGTAGCTACAGAGATATGTACTTGCACGCAAACTTTAACCTGATTATTTCTGATAACAAAAAGGGCACAATTCTGCTAAAATGCAGGTCACAGTCATGGGCTTTGGCCAGTGACCTTATATAATGACCTTGAAGGCATGTGGTGAATTTTAATTGATTATCTGAAGTAGATATAGATATATGAACTTGTTGCACGCAAACCTTAATCACAGCATTACGCCGACGCCGACGAACGGGTGAGTAGAATAGCTCGTACTATTCGGTGAATAGCCGAGCTAAAAATGGGGTCGACGCCTATGAACAGACTAGAACCAATCGTAGTGTGTTAATCAATAAACTATGATTATTAAGATGATATAACTCGACCATGTTTATTGGCCACCATTCTATGTAAAATAGTCCATTGTTCGGACAGTGGTCTCAATAATGCGGATAACTGCGGCTTTGAGCAGGTGTTTACGTCCGTTTCCCATCTTATAGCGAACGTATTTTTTTTAAATCGCTTTTTAAATTGTTATCAGAATACAAATTATATTAAGCAAGTTTCATTTTAAATCACAAATTTCATTATATCGTGTTCGACAGACATGATGAGCAAAACTGGCGTTGTTGTGCTATGTAAATTAACACACGAAATAAATAGAGTGTTAGGACGGAAAGCTCGATTACACGTGTGTCCGTTCGCCCATTTATATTTTGTTCCATTTTGACGGCGAAGCCGACAGAACTTTGAATCCGCTATTTAAGTAGTAAAGATATGTCGTGTTTTTTGGTGTTGAACAGTTTGATAGTTATGGATAGGTTGAGACAGCGTTAGTTGGTGTTGTGGTATGTACACATTCAACATAAAACCGTAATTGTCATACCAGCAGGTTTGTACTTTTTACAGAATGGTAACAAACTGTTGTTGAGGTCATAAAAAAAATATTTCGTTAAGGTCATACACAAATATTAAAACCTATCGCAGTTCTGTGCTTATCATAATCAGCACGTTTAACAAAATGTGACTAAAATCAGTTTGCACGGTTAAATAACCACACCTGTGGTTAAATTCGTTTAGCGGGAAACTTTCCCAAGATTATTATCTTTATATATTCACTTTTGAGTTGTTTGTTGTTTGTTTTGAAACCAGTTTCAATTGGTAAATCGCTGATAACATGATTTTTTTATTGTTGCTTATTGTGCACAAGAACTTGAAGATAAGAATCCCATACCAATACATGTAAATGTATTTTCTTGTTTTGAAATGCTGCGGATTTTAAGGGAGTGATGGCACCATATTATTTTGGAGTTGAACTCGCTGACTTCTTGTTCTATTGTGTTAAGAGCAATAATGTGCAAAACAAGGGAGCCATTTGATATTTACATAAATATCACAAATATAAACAAAGTGGAACCCCAGCTGCCTCAGCAAGGGTGAACTCTTATCAACAGCACAATGTCCTTTATTTAAAGCAAGTGACCAGTTTCCAGTACAACACAACACAATACAAAAACACGTTCCAACACAAACACAAATATGACTTAAACTGGGATCACTGCCTTGCAACGGTCAATGCACAGCATTGGGGTTTAAACCGCTTAACGGGTACCAGAACCTCACATGTGGCCTAGAATTATTCATAATACATGTAACTGTAAACAAAAATTTAACTCAAATCATCGCAAATTCAAATTAAGCAATAGTAAAAGAGATATACTTATTAAATGATTTACAGTTTAATTACTCAATGGTTGGATGTAGACCACAGTAGCAGAGTAGCAACTTTCAATGGAACAATGAACTCAGAGAAAGCAACTATCCACTACAAATCTTCTTGTTACTGATTTACAGAAATAACATTATAGAGTTTATTTTTCAGATTTTATCAGTATATTTAAATGTATACGCGGTTGTAAAGTTCCTTGAACTAATGTTAAGCAATGTTTACATGTAAGCTTCATCATCCGAAATACGAAATGATTAAGCTTTTTGTTCAGGAATCTGTTCAGTGTCTTTTTTACATGTGATACTTTTGACACTTAAGTGAAATTATTTATTTCAATGTTGACAAATTCTTCAATTGCCAGAAAGAGAACGGTAAGCTGGAATCTACAGAAATATCTTTATTACCAAGAATTATATGTTAAACACCCTATTGTTCAATAAATGTGCTTTTACTTGTTTTTTGCATGTAGGCAGGGTTATTAAGTATGAATGTAACAAGTGTACATATATTGAAATTGTTATAATTTATTTTCATTTTGTAAACAAACCTATGTAAACAACTTGACATAACGAAATTCCTAATACCTTTTCTTGAAATTTGCGTTCATAATCTTTATATGCTTGCGTTGATTTGTTTTCCAGATCTTTATTGAAAGAAGCATTCACTTTCACCGTTAGAGGTAGTGCGATTTTCAGTTCATCTGAAAACAACAGCAATATCTTTAGTACATGCATATTAATGTTATGCCTGAAATGGTTTAAACAATAGACCAAAAACAGTTGATGTAGAATATATGGGATAATACCTAGCATTTATTTACTAAACAAAAATGTTACAAATGCTTTGATTTTAGAGCAATTAGCTTCCCTTCTTTATGCATAAAATGTGAAAACAAAAGATATGAAATACATGCTGTTGCTAAAAACGAGTTCGTTGTAGCATCTAAATATCATATATTCGTATAATCTTAAAGCATAATAAATCAGACTCTTGAACAAATATCAGAAGGTAGCATGGTATAGCTATTACTATAGAAAAGCATGATTTGGGAAAATATAATACATGTACACTTCTAGTAATGCTAGTAACATGTTGATAATAGAAAGCCCTACCTATTCTGTGCGTCTTAAAGCCATTGGGTCCACATTGGCATCCGTTATTTTTCCACACTCCAAACATAAAAGAACTCTCACGCCGCCTCCGCTTCCTATTTATGGTGATTTCTTCTTCAGTAACTTGACTTGGTTTACCCTTAACAACCATCGTCGTCTTATTATCAAAGATTTGTGTATATGTTGCAGCATTTGTAACCGTCTGTTGGTCGTCAGTAGCGATGGAATTATATTGGGTAACCTTGGTTGACTGTGTGTCGTAAGTATGAGTAAAATGTTCATTTGTAACCGTGGTTGTCTGTGTGTCACTAGCTTTAGTAGAAGGTTCATTTGTGACCGTGATTGTCTGTTTGTCACTAGCTTTAGTAGAAGCTTCATTTGTGACCGTGATTGTCTGTATGTCACTAGCTTTAGTAGAAGCTTCATTTGTGACTGTGATTGTCTGTTTGTCACTAGCTTTAGTAGAAGCTTCATTTGTGACCGTGATTGTCTGTATGTCACTAGCTTTAGTTGAAGGTTCATTTGTGACCGTGGTTGTCTGTATGTCACTAGCTTTAGTACAAGGTTCATTTGTAACCGTGGTTGTCTGTATGTCACAAGCTTTAGTAGAATGTTCATTTGTGACCGTGGTTGTCTGTATGTCACTAGCTTTAGTATAAGGTTCATTAGTGACCGTGATTGTCTGTTTGTCAATAGCTTTAGTAGAAGCTTCATTTGTGACAGTGATTGTCTGTATGTCACTAGCTTTAGTAGAAGGTTCATTAGTGACCGTGGTTGTCTGTATGTCACTAGCTTTAGTAGAAGGTTCATTTGTGACCGTGGTTGTCTGTATGTCACTAGCTTCAGTAGAAGGTTAATTTGTGACCGTGAATGTCTGTATGTCACTAGCTTTAGTAGAAGGTTCATTTGTGACCGTGGTTGTCTGTATGTCACTAGCTTTAGTAGAAGGTTCATTTGTGACCGTGATTGTCTGTTTGTCACTAGCTTTAGTAGAAGCTTCATTTGTGACCGTGATTGTCTGTATGTCTCTAGCTTTAGTAGAAGCTTCATTTGTGACCGTGGTTGTCTGTATGTCACTAGCTTTAGTAGAAGCTTCATTTGTGACCGTGATTGTCTGTATGTCACTAGCTTTTGTAGAAGCTTCATTTGTGAGGGTGTTTGTCTGTTTGTCACTAGCTTTAGTAGAAGCTTCATATTTGACCGTGTTTGTCTATATGTCACTAGCTTTAGGTGAAGGTTCATTTGTGACCGTGGTTGTCTGTATGTCACTAGCTTTAGTACAAGGTTCATTTGTAACCGTGGTTGTCTGTATGTCACTAGCTTTAGTAGAATGTTCATTTGTGACCGTGGTTGTCTGTATGTCACTAGCTTTAGTATAAGGTTCATTAGTGACCGTGATTGTCTGTTTGTCAATAGCTTTAGTAGAAGCTTCATTTGTGACCGTGATTGTCTGTATGTCACTATCTTTAGTACAAGGTTCATTTGTAACCGTGGTTGTCTGTATGTCACTAGCTTTAGTATAATGTTCATTTGTGACCGTGGTTGTCTGTATGTCACTAGCTTTAGTATAAGGTTCATTAGTGACCGTGATTGTCTGTTTGTCACTAGCTTTAGTAGAAGCTTCATTTGTGACCGTGATTGTCTGTATGTCACTATCTTTAGTAGAAGCTTCATTTGTGACCGTGGTTGTCTGTATGTCACTAGCTTTAGTAGAAGCTTCATTTGTGACCGTGGTTGTCTGTATGTCACTAGCTTTAGTAGAAGCATCATTTGTGACCGTGGTTGTCTGTATGTCACTAGCTTTAGTAGAAGGTTCATTTGTGACCGTGGTTGTCTGTATGTCGCTAGCTTTAGTAGCTTTAGTAGAAGCTTCATTTGTGACCGTGGTTGCCTGTATGTCACCAGCTTTAGCAGAAGGTTTATTTGTGACCGTGGTTGCCTTCATGTCACTAGCTTTAGTAGAAGGTTCATTTGTGACCGTGGTTGTCTGTTTGTCACTAGCTTTAGTAGAAGCTTCATGTGTAACCATGGTTGCCTTGATATCACTAGCTTTAGTAGAAGGTTCATTTGTGACCATGGTTGCCTTGATGTCACTAGCTTTAGTAGAAGGTTCATTTGTGACCGTGGTTATCTGTTTGGCACTAGCTTTAGTATAAGGTTCATTTGTGACCATGGTTGTCTGTTTTTCACCAGCTTTAGTAGGAGGATCATTTGTGACCGTGGGTGTCTGTTTTTCACCAGCTTTAGTAGAAGGTGCATTTGTGACCGTGGTTGTCTGTATGTAACTGGCTTTAGTAGAAGGTTCATTTGTGACCGTGGTTGTGTCATCAGTAACAGATAACGGGTATTTTGTAACTGTGGTTGTCAGTTTGTCATCAGTATGAATAGAGGGGGCATATGTAACCGTGGTTGTCTGTTTGTCGTCAGTAACGGTGGAAGTGTGTTGTGGCACGTTTGATATACTGCTGATAGGTGAAGATGCGGTTCTCTTTTGTGAGATATGGGTATAATCTACCAGGTTAGTTGTCGGTTGTGTTGTCGACGAAGAATAATGTTGAGTTGGAGAAACTGACCCTATTTGCGTAGGTTCTAAAATATATAAAACATCCTCAAATTTATTGTCAGTATTCTAAAACAAACGCATCAAAACGTCACATTTCCCTCTATTAAATAAGCACATCCCTTTAAATATAAGCATTGGGGTTTCAGAAGAGTTCTTATAAATACATGCTTTTTATAAAAGTTTAAATATGCAAATTGTTTTTGTCAATGATAATAATATGTATATTTGGTACACACCCAGATATCCTTATACATTGGTAGGAACGATCCTTTGCAGTATGACAAAGGATTCAGGTTATAAATGTTAGAATAGTATCTTTATGGTAATATTACGTTGATTGGAATAATTTTACCTGGGCAGCGGCATAGGTCGCCTATCTCCATTGCGTTCGACAGTTCAAAATTTGCAGCAACAGGAATAAGAGGGACTACAACATTAAATTCCGCAGCATTGTATGCATTACGTATTGAAGGTCCCTTAAAGATAAATAAACATTCAAAATCATTTTAAAATAGCGAAATAAATATAAAATAATAAGCACAAGTAAAATAGTTATAATGGTCAAAATATAGCAAGGTTACAACGTCTAGCAAAAACAACTCGTATGTATAATATTTACGATATAAACAAGTTCAATCACAACAGTAAATTATATTTACTAAGTATTATAAGTTCATTTCGCAAATTTATAATACTTTTGGAGGACAAATAACATTAAGCCCTCTAAAAAGACCTCTAAGGACGTCTAAATAAGTCCAACAAGTCAATTATAGTAAATAGCCAATACATGTAACTGTACCCAAGTTTTGTCCATAGAAACAATTAGCTTTTTTTATAAATTTAATAAAACGTGTACTTACCAAATAAAGAGGAAAACAAAAAACAGGTTGTGATACCCATATTGCGAAAAGTTCAATAAACGACTCTTATAAAGATATAACGCGTACTTAGGTATGTGAAACACTGGTGTTCTGTGACAAAATAATTCGATTAAATGATTTGAAAACAATCTTTAATAACACAATTTTTGGTGCGTTTTATTTCACGATAAGACACAGTAAAAAATCTATGGTGGGTCAAAATTGTCAACTGAAAGATACAAATGAAAACGGTCCTCATTTTAATAATAACGATTTTATTACTATTATTTTACTACTATTATTAATTACGTTTCCCTCATGATATTGCCACTTTGATAACCATCTTTCAGGTCAGTATCGAAATTGTTTTGCTATTTATTGTAAATAACCAAAATGTCTCTTATTAAAGTATTATATGGAAACCATTAAACCTGTTGCCAGTCGTGAATAGCTGATCAAAATGCTCATCAATAGCTCGTGAATAGCTCATCAATGCTAATAAGCTTTTATTGGTTGAATACTGTTACATATATTGTGGATAGTTATGTTGAGACGAATACAATGCACTGTATGCAGTCTTTATTTGTGCTTGAAACTTCAAACTGACAAACATTCTAATGACTTTAAAAATGAAAGAATACCTATACATTTAGATAGTTTAGCCAAGTTATGTACATCGGTTATCTTTACCGTAAAAACTTTTTTTTCTGAATTTGTTTCAGGAATTGTCTTAGAGGTAAACCGTGATGTTCTTTATTGTAAATATGTAATGTAATGTTTACTTTTGTCCAAATAATTCAATAGCTCTATTCCAACACTGTTCTCAATGGTTTTAAATATATAAAAGCACTATCGTGTGACAAACAGTTAGGTTGTAAAAATCAATTGAAGTACATTTATTTGCGTGTTGTAGTTAATAAAAAATAAGTCAGATTTTAGTACGTTTATAAACATTATGAAACATTGTGAGCGGTAATAAAATTTGATATGTACATGTTTAATCAATTTTTAATTATTGTATATTGTGAAATGCTGACCATTAACGAACACCGTAGTGATTAAGGGCGTTGTCTTCAAATGGTCAACATTTTTCATCGCATAAATAGAACGATTGATCGATTCAGATATTAAATTCCTCCGTCGTTCAGATACCGTCGATACCTTTCATTATTGAAGAGGTGTTTGTGTGAGATTTGAAGACCGCCGTGTCAAACTAGAAGAGGGTTACCGCTCATTTTGTTATAACGGCATTGCTGATAAAAACGTCAATTCTGAAGTAAACAAGCTAATACATGTTTCAACTCCGTGTTGTATTCACCTGTATTTTCTGTTTGAATAATTGAGTTAGGAACGTTTAATCCTTTGTCATACTTATAACAAGTATGTTTTAACTACACTCGCTGCGATAACCCCAAACGAAGTGTATTGAGATTTGTTCATGTGCGAGTGTGTGTTTGTTTTTGTTGTGTTTTTATATTATACCACGTATTTACATCTCAGGGATGGACTTTGCATATTCGTCATATTTATAAAGTGGATATGTTTGTGTAATTGTATGACCTGTTAGCATTCCCGGACACAAAAGAAGCAGCAGCCCCCCCCCCCAACTCACCCCCATGCTTTAAGTGTACTCCATAGGTACTTTTAACACATAATGGCCTCCATCAATCAAAACCTCAGGGATTTCAAGTGTGCTTCCTTTTAAGCTCATCATAAAAATTGCTAAAATTAGTTCAAGCACATTGTAAAAAAATGTAAAACTCGACAATTTATCAGAAGTGTACTGGTAAATACAGCTGTTGCTTTTGTGCTCTTAAAACGTTCCAGAACAGTTCAATAATAGTGTGTTCAATATTCAAATGGGTATGGGAATTGGGTTTTGGATGGGTGTAGCTAATTTCACATTCGCATCGTCAAGCATTTTATTCCGGCGTGAGACTTCAAATGCACTTGTTTGAATTTCAAATGCGCTTCTGTTTGAGACTTCACATGCGCTTCTGTTTGATACTTCAAATGCGCTTCTGTTTGAGACTTCACATGCGCTTCTGTTTGATACTTCAAATGCGCTTCTGTTTGAGACTTCAAATGCGCCTCTGTTGGAGTACGTTTGACGCACTGATGTGCATATTTTGGACGGGACTTCAAACGTACTTCACATATGACTGCTTACATGTAAATGCTTATATGTAAATGCTTATATGTAAATGCTTATATGTAAATGCTTATATGTAAAGTCTGTATGCACACTTAAAGCAGGGGGCTTTCAATACTCTTATCCAAAGGCTAAATCTCATACAGGCATCGGCATTTCATACGGGCACTGGTTTTAGCCAGTCACAATGCTTTGATCCTATACAGGAACAGTTGAATTCATACAGGAACAGTTGAATTAATACAGGAACTGTTGAATTCAATTCATAAAGGAACTGTAGAATTCATACAGGAACAGTTGAATTCATACAGGAACAGTTGAATTCATACAGGAACAATTGATCGTTTTATTTACTCGTGCTTACTGATAGAAGACGTGAATTTTTACTCATAGCGTGCATAATATTTTTCAGTTGATTAATAATTCATTTATATAGAAACCCTTCGTATCAATTAGTCCGAACAGATGTATAGATGATGACTGATAAACAGCTATACATTAAATATTATCCGTTCAACATACGATGCTATGAATTCTGTGATTAAATTGGTCACGCAGTTGATTATTCATTCATCGTTGACATCATTAGTTTCATGCATAGTTGACATCTTTCATTGGAATACACGGCAGTTGAACTATAGGATAGCTCAAATAATAATAAAATAAATTCGTTTTTCAGACATTCCCAATATTTAATAAGCAAAACTTATGGCGAAATTATTGTTAGCGCAAAATCAAATCAATTCAACAAATTATCAGTACATTTAGAGTGCTGCTATAATACCAGCATACAACAGTTGCTTTTCAAATGAAGGATGACTTTTACGCTGCACACGTTGTTTTCTTCTGCTTATCCGCCATTTTAATTTACACCATCTGATCTGACTAGTTGGAGCCGGCTGGCATTTAATACGAGAGGTTGTGTATTTCGGGTGATAAAACTACTTTCTTAAAAGGACTTGTTCACAGAATCCTTGCATTTTTTTAGGTATGGCATTACATGTCTAACCTGACAGATTTAGGCATCGCAACTAACGAGCTCAAGTATAATAAAAAGAAAATGATTTTTTTAAGACGAAAACAAATGGTCCTACCGGGGTTCGAACCCTGGACCTCCGGATTAAACGGCTATTGGAGTTACCACTCGGCCATTCCGATTTTTATTTTAGTCCTGGCATTATTTACGTTATGTAAGTGATTCACGTGTTGTCAACAATTTTCAAGATAACAACACTCCAAATTATTCCATCGTTTAGCGTTATAAACTATTTATAATTTTATCAATTTCAACTGATGATTACTCATATTCGAAACGGTATTTACAGTACATTTCTATGTCCGTAGTGTTATTTTGCTCCTTTATATACACTGTTATTTATTTTTGGGAATCTGTGACAAACTGTTGACAAAATGTAATTCGTCAGTTTGTGAACAGGTCCCTTTAATGGTTCACAGATCACGTTGGTTATATGTGTTATATGTGGTTCTATTCATTGACTTATATGGTCACAATTTGCTGAGATATTTGATTATGAGTGAGATCTTCGCTGCACGTGTCTCATAAAATTATGTAATTTATAATTAAGTCACTCTTACTATTAAATAACGTCCAGTTTCATGCATAAGCATGTCGACAGTTCAGTGAAAATGGGTTTACAGTAAAGCCGCAGTCCAGAAATATGTTAATAAAAATAAAACTTTTTAGAAATCCCTTCTAATGGATATCTTACCGATCAAAATACAAAAATCCGCATTGAAATCGGTAAAATTATAACGTTTTGGTAACTTTTTATGGTATAGTTATCGTATGCGATAACTGATGATGCCTCTAGAATAAATCAGCATGTACATTATTGTCTATTCCGATTGTACCAATCGTTTTAGAACATAGACATTATAAAATCACTTTCGTAAATAAGATACAGTTTTCAGTAGAATAAATACTATTATCGTTCATTGAACTATTGCCAATTGACGATGTATTGAATAAGATTCCATGCACTGCGGCTTTAACCAAGAAGCATGGATTTTAACAGTGCGCTAATAAATAATACATTAAGCCCTATAGTGGCCACAATTACGGCCATTATTAATTATTATTTGAAAACAAATGTTTGTTAAGGCATTGCGTCAGAAGGATTGTACTTTGGGAACGGTTGGGCTTAATGAATAATTGTGTCACGAAGCTGCTGATGTAAATTGGTTCAGCCAGTGTTGACATTGTGCGTTTAGAGATGGCTGATCAAATGAATAATTAAGTATGTCAATATCAATTATAGTTTAAATATGTGTCTAGATAGAAAGACACTATATGGTTCATAGTATTTCTCTTCAACATTTTGCGTATGACTCTGGAAAAAATTAAACTTAAGTTCGGTTGTTTTTGATAGACTGTGCATGTTGGCATTTCATACACAAATACCTGCAAAGCCGCAGCATTACGCTATGTATTCAAGAAAATGCCAGATCAAGTGAATGTCCACACTATGGTGTGAATGGTAACGAAAGCTTGTAGACTAAACTAGCATAAACTGTTTTGCTGATTAATGATTGAAATTACATGACTATGTCGCGTTTCTGAAGGCTCTTAATGCATATGAATGATCGGTTGTATTTGATTTCCGAATTATTGGTTTTAAATAATACATTAACGAATCATTTAGTTCAGTTAAGTTAGTTCAGTTAATTCCATTTAATTGTAACCTTTTCTAAGGTCACAAAAACAAATTGCACAACATGCTGATTTCTCACTACTTACACTAATCCAGATTTTTTAAAACTACCAATTCCTCAGAAAATTAACATGTTTGATAAAGCTAATTCTCTCTTAAATAGTTGATCTGAGATATAGGGTTCTCACCCAGCAACAAACGTAGAATTAAGCTATGCTAGATTTTCAGGCATCTCGTAAGAGTAAAACAAAATCAACAAATCTGACAACTGTTTAAGAATGTATAACTGTGTCTTTACAGCAAGCTCCTCATATATCTCTCATTTTAATCAATATGTCCATTCATCAATGTGTTTTAAATGTACTGCTAAAAACACCCGTTGTAAAATGTTTTATGCAATGAAAGTTTGAATTTGAACTTGAAATTATTATTTCAAGAGTCAATTTTGCACTGAGATGGTATAGATGTTGGTGCAACGACCTGTTAACCATGACAACCATATGATTAATTCTCAGCAAAGTGTTAGGTTTGGCATGCTTTCAATCCGCTTTAAGCCCCCAATGCTTTGCATTGAGCTTTCCACGGCGGTGACAACAGTTTTAATCATGTTTATTATTTTTTTGTTGCGTTTTGCTTATTGTCCTGTGTTGTATAGGTAATTGTTCACTTGCTTTAAACAGTGGACTAGCGGATGTTAATAAGGTATTTTGTCCTGGTGATTTCTCTACAGTTTCATTATTCTGGTATTATAATCTATAATAGGTATTTTATTAAATATTGAGCTCTGAATCTTCGTAATAAATGCGTTCTTGTTAAGTTGTATGAAGAAAGTAAAATGTATGCAAATGTTTTAAATCATCGTTTTGAATGCTAATACAAATTTCAAAACAGGCAGAAAAGAGAGCAGACGCGATTATAAAAAAAAATGTTTAAATCAGATATGAAGAAGCTATTTATTTATCATAAAGCCTCATTTCGAAAAACACGATATACCTGACAAAAAAATCGAGGAATTTCTAGTTTGATAGAGCTTGTTGTCGAGGTTGTGGAGATCTTATGGGCAATAATTATTAGATGACATGATTAGATTGTTTCAAGTCAATAACATGTTGCATTCATCACCAAACCATTGTCACCAGTATTGCCGGCTTATACAATGAGGCTCATTAACTAGCAAGTACAAGTTTGAGTTTGCACACCGCCTAGATCTATAAAAGATCCTCGTGTAGGAAAAATTCTAGGTACACAAAGGTACAGGGTGCTGCTCAAGAGTCCGGACCACATCTTTGATATTTTATATTAATTTCGTAAATCCAAATGTGTATCAGTTTAAAGCTTCTAATAAAGATTTATAAACAAAGTTTATTCATTTTTCATAGCATTTATTTCCAAGAATATTTATTTAAGATGATATTCAATATGTTTATGTTGACCAGTCTAAAGGGGCAGTAGGGGGGAACCACAAAAGCAGGGTGCAGCACCCTGCTATTTTGCTCTGGATCTTTTCCTTCTCATGCCATACTTATATTACCACATCGTTTGTGAAACCATCAATTTTTCTTACCTACCGTGTTTTTCTTACAATTCACTGTTTCACTTACATGGGTGATCCATATACATTTCATTTGATTTGAATTTGTTAAAACATTTTATTATTGTACTAAGAGTTAATTGTTGTTGCCAATAAACAAAGAATGCTGCAGATACTAGTCATTGATAAACTTTGGTCGTCAACGGCTGTAATCTTTAGCAAGCTTCAAATCATAATAAATATTTAAATACAACTGGTTTGTTAATGACATATTGAACAATGTACTATATTTGGTGGAATAGTTTTCATCAGAATCTATATTATACACACGATTGTTGTTCATCGTACAACAAAAGTACCTATTAAAATTTAATAATTACAACTGTTTGCATTTTCACGTAAGCGCTGCATTCTGATTGGATAATCCGCCCACAAGACCTGTCATTCATACACCGTCTAGGTAAGCAAATTACCTTGTTATTATTCATGACCGTACTTGTTTTTCATTCTCTAATTGCGAAATGACGTCACTGTTTTGCGCGAACCTTTACGATGCTTCCTTTCATTCGTTATTTGTGAAACACGTCATTGTTTTGCGCGAACGTTTATGATGTATACACTATCGTTCTTAAACAAAATGACAGATTAATCATGTGCCGGTGTTGCAGACGATGAAATTTTTAACGCATATTGAGAAATTTCAATTGTTTTTACCAACTAATCCACTCTTAAATGATCCACAGTGATTTTAAATCTTTGACGAGATATTAGAAATGCCGTTCGACGAAAATGAAACCGAAACTAAAACGGGGATTCCTACGCCGGAGGCTACACGTCAGTTGCGGCTCTTCGACAGTTAAAAGTAAAGTTAATACCCACTTTTTGTTGTAATTATATGAATTGAATAGTATTTTTATGCAATTCATCTGTTTATGAACTGTCGGGAAAATTACGCCTAATTAATAATAAATTAAGCGTAATTTTCCCGACAGTTCACACACCGATGAATTGCAGAAAAATACTATAGGAGTCTTAAATAAATTGCGAATGAATAAACAAAATATGCCACAATCCAAACGTACAAACTTTCTAAATTTGCAACAGTTCACACTTATTTAAAGGCATTTCTAATATATGACAACACAAAGTGTTAAACTGAACTGCCATTATGCAACAAATATCATGCCAAAGTTAACATAAAGTGTTCAGGCAAAATCCTATATTGCCTTAAATGTCCGTTTTACACAAAGGTTTTTTTTCCACTTGTCCGTACTGTAATTTTGTACAAAATTCTTAATTGCTTTAACCTGTCAGTACATTCTTTGTGACAAGTTGGGTAAATGATACAATTTCTTTTGCCATCGATGGTGTAAGATGTCTGAATGACTTTCAAATCGTTAGTAAATGTAACGAAAATTGAAATTAATATAAGACAGAGTAATGGGTTTAAATTCGCAACAAGGAAATGTAAACTAGGACACGGAGCGTCACAAGCAGGATAAATAAATATATGTAGACGTTAACACTATCATTTATACTAAATTATATAGAAGATGCGACTTTATATCAATAATTTTCAAGGAATTCGCAGTCAATAACAACCGCCATCGATGCAAATAATATGTTATCTAGTGTATAGTATGCTGTGGGTTATGTGATCCATTATTTATTGTTCATTAATATCGGAACAGTCACGTAGTTGATCATTCATTCAACGTGGGCATCATTGGAGTGCGTGGCTGCTTTACTAGCGGGCTACTTAGATAAGACGAATTCTCCATTCAGACATTCCCAATATCTGTTGGCATGTGTTGTGTGGTGTCGTAGCATCCGATTCAACAAACCATCGGTATATCTAACGAGTTCATAATGCGTTGCTAATAACGACCAGCAGCTCTTGCATTTTAAGGAGAGAATGATTCTAGTCGTAGCGTTTATGATGACCCGGCTCCTTGTGGTCAGTTCGTAAGTGTATAATTAACTATGTTCCGTCAAACGCCCTACAGCTGTTGATTTTCTTTTGTGAACTCGTCGTTGTGTGTTAGTACGGATACCAGTAAAAACAAATGTTTGTTACGGAAGGAATATTCCTTATTGATACTCTAATGTTTGTCACGTGTTGGGGGCTTAAACAGGATCTTTTCCAAGGAACAAAATATGCAGCCCTCCAATCGACGTATAAAACAGTGATGTCACTGTCAACAATTCAATGTTGTACAGCATGTGTGAGCGATCCGTTTTGCGCAAGCGTAAACTACCGGAAGTCAACGAAGGAATGCCAGTTGTCTAACGTACCGTTGGCAGCTTCTACGGCGCTCAGGACTCCAGACACCTCTTCGATAGTATACAGTCTGAAGGGTACGTTAAGTTTTTACTCCGTATTGTTAGTTGAAACCTATTTATATTAGCTCGAGTGCATCGAAAGCCTACGCTTATTGAAACACTCTCGAGTCCGTTTCCTGGGTAGAACCAGTACTTTAGGGAAGATCATGAGCACGCTTCCAGAGCGGGGATCGAATCCAGGACCTCCTGATCGCTAGGCGGACAACATATCCACTACGCCACCGCGTTCTGTATACGTCATAGAACTACCATTGTATCTGTATTTGTGTTTTTTGCAGTTTTTTTTGCAGACAATAATTTACCTACTACTGTATACAAATTATGCTGCATATATATTTTGTATTTGTTCATTCAAAAAGTGTTGGGGTTTTTTCAGATAAAGTTTTACTCTAATAGAATAATATTGTCTAATAAAAATTAACAGTATTATATAATCGACATTCAGTTCCTGATCGGAGGTGACTATTCTTGTAGCGTTATTTGAAGACAGTTTTTATCAAATGGTCTGAAACTGATAGCGTCATTGCTTTGTTTTGGTTTTAGATTGGGTCTTAGTATTCCGTGCAACGCCGGCAATAGGCGTTGACGTCAAGGAAGCTTGGACCGCTGGACATGACGTCACGACATATGACGTATCGTGTACCGAGCTTACAGTCACGTCATGCTCGAAGCATTACCGGCATCCGCTGGTGGCCGAATGGGATAACATGGATATAAATGAGGTATCTAAATCGCTAACAACTATTTGGATAAACACTTTTATGTACATTCTGTAGAGTAAAATTATTTTATTTTGCGGTGGTCAGAAGAACATAGCGCGAATTGGAGACCAATTGTACATTTTTTTGTATAATTATTAAAACAATATAGATAAAATGAAAAACAAACGCGAATTTAGTACGCACGAAGTAGCTGATTTTAATGAATACGCGAAAAGTAGACACCGCGAAATTAAATGATTTAGCAGTAAAGGGCCGGTGTGGATGTTCATGGTGTGAATTAGTTATAACACATTTCGTAGTCAGTTAAATAACTTACCATACAATCTGTTCTCTGTCTTGATATATGTGTACGTGTTCGGAACATAATTCTACTTGGCGATACCGTCTTACTTGTCCATTTTAACAAAATTATTGACGATATAAAATAGGATTTATTGCCATGCCAACTGTGGTCAAACTCAAACAACTTTGACATTATATGAATGTTTTCACAAGACATGTCCGTTAAACAATTAAGTCCTAGCTTTCTGAATAGCTAACATAGTTGCTGCCAGCCAGCCAATTACAGTCAAGAATAGTTATGTTCCAAATCCCATAGAAAACGACATTATTCTGGCCTAAGTAGCCCGAACTACCCGTGGACTGACTATAATTCGGTTCACTGAAGTCGGATTGTCATAAGGCCAGCTAAATACGGCCCTGAGTTTATATATCCTGTCCTATGGGATCACAGCCAAGTTGATGAATATTTCTGCCTGAAATGCAGAAATTATTAAAATATTAACGTATTTGTAATTTATTTGTAACGCTTGGACAAATATACCTTTTATATAGCCACCAATGTTTAATAGTAATCAAATGTTAAACTTTTATGAGGTCTTAAATTCTGGCTTTTGCTTACTATTACTTGTCTAAGGATCACGACAACGGAGTAAATGCGATACAATTAATTCTATATGAATTTTATATGTCCATCACTTTTAGTAAAACATGTTGTTTCTATGCTGAATAAAATTGAATTCTCCAGAAATAATTCAAGAAGCATAATAATCACAATCATGGTTATTAAAATACAATAATTTAAAACAAAATGTAGCATTCATGGCTTATTTTCAGAAAATGAAAAAGGACTATTTAAAGAGACAGTTCACAGATTGACAAATTTACAATTTTCAAACATTTTGTCATAGATCCCAAATAGAAAAATGCATTATATAAATTATAGACAACGAAATAACACTACTGACAAAGAAATATATTGGAAATAAACTGTCGTTTATGACAAATCATCAATTGAAATGGAATAAATTATAAAGCGTGTGTAACGCTTTTCGTCGGTTTTTATGGAAAATATGTGTATACTTACATAGCGTTAAAACTTCACCGCTATGATCGGCAGTCGGAATAACCGAATGGTTACAGCGACAGATTGTTTTCATTCCGGCGAACCAGGTTCAAGTCCCGGCGAAGGCATTGTTTTTGGTCAGTTCAACTTCTTTAGATTTTGCAGTTGAGACATTAAATATAAACAAAGCGAAGCTCCAGTTGCGAAAGCTTATTAGCAGTCCGATGTCCTTTATTTATGGCAAGTGACCATTTGCAAAAAAAAAATACATTTTTCAAGAATACAAAAATCTGTAAACAAGTCCTTTAAGAAATTTTGATTTATATAATGTTGAAACATTAGTGTACACACTTAGGAAAGCCACGTGGTAATGTCGGTATGCCTTGTTTGAGGTATATCTTACTAATCATGCCTTTCCCGTTTAGGAAATTTATGCAACTTTCATGTTCTTGGCACAAGCATTTATCAATACCATATCGATTGATATTATAAACACATGGTCTTTTAATGACAATATGCCGTTAACTAGTCTGTTGTCACTAATCTAATACATGTACATACTGGTATCCAGTTTAAGATTTTTAACGATTAATGGGTAATTGTATATTTATTTTGTATACATTGGCGATATGTTATTTTGCGTGTTAAATTTATTTTAATAATAATGCCACTATAAGTGCAAATGTACCTGATATTTCTTCAGTCCGTATATGTCAGCATTCCTCCAACTCTTGTGTTTTCCTTGGTTTCGGGCTTTTCACAATTTGTATCGGTTCTGTCCGTTTTGTATGACGGTTTCATTTTTGCTATGTTGCTGTACCAAAACTAAATCCTGGTTGGGCAGCTAACCCAGTTGTGTTATTGATATTCAAGAAAAGTGTAACGGTTTTTTTTTGTCCAATGATTTGTTACCTTATTTGTGAACCGAAATCTGTCCGAAATCCGCGTGTTTCGCGTGCTTGTTTCAGGCTAGTGGTTATGACACTCTTTGTTGTTCAATAACATGTCCAACCAAAAAGTTCATCTATCGCATTTAGTATCACAAAACAAACATCTTCCCAACTGTGATCTACGTCGGATAGATCTCTCAAAGTGCGTTTCTAAATTTCATACAACACGGCTACCTCTTGATTTATCCTATACCTATCGAATCGTCAATTGTAGTTTCATATAAATTTATCATCACCCTTTATGATGCCTCTACTGTTACCACAAAAAGCAAATTCTAAGGAAATCAATGTAGTCTTAACATAAAACGGAGAATTTGGCAAAACAAAACTAATTAAATAAAAAGAATTATGTTTAAAAATAGTAACATTAGATTCCCAGCAACGTATATTAACATACAAATTCATTATTCGGGTGCGATTGGAATGAAGAGCGAAATGCACAAACTGGCAAAGATCCCAAAATCCGTAAGTTTTAATTAACGTTTTCTGTATTTACGGTATGCCTTTTAACTGTATTTGTCATACATTTCCCTTTAATTTCACGCGTTTTAGAAATGTATCATGTACAATGGTCTTTATGAAAATTTCGATCGCGTATTGAGGGACAACACAGGCTAATTATAAGGTCAACTGTATATGCATTAACAGCTATATTCTCAAACAGTGTAGACTTTGTTTCAAACATTTGGCTAGTGTCAAAATAGAGGACAATTGCAAAATACTTTAGATTTCCTTTAAAATGGATTAAGTTGGATTAAAATATATTTTTATATGGTAAATATTTAATTTTTGATTCATTATTGCACACGCGACATGCTCGTTACGCAGATGTCTTAATTGCTCATAGTCAGCTTAAGAAGTGGACCTGCTGGTTGCTATCAGATGCGGCATTTATTCGTCGGCACTTGAATTCGTGGTGTTTTCTATCCACGAAATCCACGAAAATTAGTGTCGCACAAATAATTATGATTTTACGGTATGTGTTTTATAAATCAGCAGACTTTTACTTTACTGCATTTGCAAAGCAATATTGCGTATAGATGTACTGATCTCGCTTTCAGAGTAATAATTATTTTGTTTCTGGCATGAAACATGAGTACTGCATTTGAACAAAACCTTCTATCTCGGACATTAATTGATCTGCTTTACCTGCTGTTAAAACGATGTCAGATGATCTGTCAAAACACTGTTTACATAAAATTCCATTACGAGAAACAAAAGAGACATCGAATACGAACCAAATAATGGTGCTGCCATTCGTTTTTTGAAATGAGTGGTCGCCATTGTTTCATATCAGCCATTGCAAACATTGTTTAATTTAGTTGAAACCTGAATATATTTATTCAAACACGGGGAACAAATGTGTGTGTTTGCTTCACAACTTATCCATCTAGACAAATCAATGTTCAAATACAGCTACATGTTTGTTTGAACAATATAATTTGTATTTTGTATTACTTTGTCAGTTATTAAATAAACGTACTATATAAAATCTAAACTTGAAGCATTAAAGTGACCTGTTTACAGATTGGCAAATTGACAATTATCAATTTATTGTGTCATAGATCCCCCCCCCCAAAAAAAAATAAAAAATATTTACATTAAATGCAAACAATCCAATTAACACTCATGACTAAGAAAAAAAAATTGCGTTGATGGATAAATCGAAATGGATACAATAAAACACGCGTACCACTTACATAATGTTAAAAATACACTATCAAACGTGTTAGTCCGAGTGGCCGATGGGTTAGCGCATTAGATTGTTGATTCCGAACTTCCCGGGTTCGAGTCCAGGCGAAGGCATTTTTTTAATTTACCTTTTATTGTCTTTATACAATTTTTGTTTTAGATTATTCCAGATGATTTAGTTTCAGGAGCTAAGACACGTAATGACATTTTTTTTAAATACGAAAATAAGTGAACAAGTCTCTCAAACACATTCTATTCCTATATTGCAATATTTGAAACCAAAAGGTTTCTTTATGAGAACAATTACCTGAATTATAAGCGCAAAAATGTTGTTACACTTAACACAATCTGTTGTTAGGCTTGACCACCTGTTACTGGGCCGCTCAATGGTCATGCTTGACCACTAGTTACTGGGCCGCCCAATGGTAGCATTTGATGGAAATAAATATCATCGCTAAAATATCTCTGCATTGGTAACGTTTAATTAAGAAATATACTACAAACAAAAAATATTTGTCAAATAATATGGATAAATGGTCTGTCCACGTCTTGATCATCCTTGATCTGACCGTTACATTAAGGACATTTCCAGTTTTTCACCAAGAACATTTAACGAACGTTACCACGTGCAAACTATGTTAGCAGTTAAATATTTCATATCCGAGTGTAATGATTAGATAAAACACTGGATTCATTCTCATAATATTGACATTTGTGGAAACTTTTTGTCTTTAGTCGCGTCCTTTTTTGGTCAATGTAAGTGAAACTTATCCCATCACCGTGCATTGTCGAAATGGACTTCCGTGTAAAGGGACAGTTTCAGTTTGGGGTAGGAACAATATTTTTCTAAAAGTGAAATTTTAAAACAGAATTATGTAGAATCTATAAAAACTTGTTGTATGTTATGCTGTTTTGGTTGCAAAACATAATTATTTTGATTATTATTAAGCCTTTTTGTGTAAAAAAATTTTCTACGATATGTCTACCAGGTAAACAATTTTTTCTTGAAACATAATAGATTTTCGTCAAACGTTTAACTTTGCACAAGAAACGTGCTTTCCAAATATTGAAATATAAACAATAAATGTATCACAAAACTGGAAAAAGTCAGTTTTAGATAATTTAGATATTTTTGAAAGTCAAAAAAATATAATTTATACCTTTTATAAACTTTGGGTTTTTGTTCAACAGCTTTATTTGCACATAATTATGCTTATGACACCTTCTGGCTATCAAGGGACGAGTGTATGATTTTTTCTGGCATTTAGTATGTTTTCGTTCGTATATTGTCAAAATATATACAGAAAATGATGGGATAAATAGAATACTCGTGGTTGAGGTTTTCTAAGCATCGCTAAATCACTTTTCTTTATTCATCACTAACCTATACGCATCAAAAGGAAATTACACGACTTGGTTGTTTAGATGCGGTCATTCGAGTGTGCTACTCTAATTGGCATAAGCCCTGTCTGTTGGTGTATTACAATATTCTTCAAACCGGAACGGTAGTGACATTGTTAAAAGGTCATGCAATTATTGCATTATCCCTTGTGAAATGCAAACATGTTTTCAGATTCAAGTTGTATGCAATGTTTTAGCTTTGGAAACAGATATTGCTCGTCATCAACAAGGTCATTGTATTTCAAATCGCACCTAACGCGAGATTTGTGAATAAAATGCAATAAACGCAAATGATCACTGCATTGCGCATTCACTGCTGAGAATGAAATGAATTATTGTACCATTTCCGTAGCTCCCATTGACATTATTTATTTTATATTAAATGCTGATAGAATTTTACTTTGTGAATGCTCATTCATACGTTCCAACAATTTAATGTGAATATGCACACAATGCTCGATTAATTTTGGTGTGGCTGTTTTGTTTATACGCGTTCTAATTTTAGCAGTATTTTAGCAGGGTGATATGAAAAAAAATTATGTAACGTTGCGTAAGGTCTTAGGAGAACATTCGCATTGCAATAACGTGGGGTATAATAAAATAAAAAAAGTCCATCATTCAACTACGGTGGCACAGAGGTGACATGCACTACTCCTTTTTTATCTCGTTCCTACGAGATGCTAGCTCGTGGGAACGAGGTACTAATTCGTGGGAACGAGATACTTAGTCGATGGCAATATATTCTAAGTCTAGAGAACGAGATACTAAGTCTATGGAACGAGATACCAAGTCGAAGGAACAAGATGTTTACTCGTGGGAGCGAGATACTAACTTATGGCCAACAAAAACAATCATTTTTTAAGATGGTACTAAGTCGTTCGCTTGAGTTAGTATCTCGTCTCCACGAAATAGTGAGTCGTTTCCTCGGCATAGTTATTTCGTTTCCATGAGTAAGCATCTCGTTCCCACGAGTTAGTATCTCTTTCTCTCGAGTTAATATCCCGTGGGAACGAGATAAAAAAAGAGTAGTGCATGTCACCTCTGTGACACCGTCTTTGACAGGTGAAGGTAGCGTTTTACAAAGGTGACGTGGAGAAGTACATCGTGTTTGATGGCCGGGGATCCAGCGTATCCAGCTGGTTCAACAAGGGGAACATTCTCGACTCCTCGTGGAGCAAGTTGCAAAGCAGGACGTATTATTACTTTTCATTAGAGGGGTGAATGTTTGATTTGTACATACCGTTTTATATTTAGGTCTGTATTTTGAAGTTGGGTATTTTTCAGCAAATTTAATTAAAATAGAGTCAATGTTTTGGACACCGCAAAGCAATACCACACCGGCTGTACGACGACTTCTGCATGTATTTTGTTATTGTACCCAACCAGGGCAGTTTTTAGTCTTTAATTGATAACCTGTGTTTGCTACTTAAAGTATTTAAAGTATTGTCATTTTTCCACCCTAATAATCCTCACATCATTGTAAAGTACATTTAACATAATGAACAGTAATTTACCCGTGTTTTTGTTTTTAAATACATATCTAAATATGTAATCATATAACGGATTGTGGATATTCAGTATTTTACCTGTGTTGTTGTTGTTTTAAATACATATCGGAATATGTAATCAGATGACGGATGGCGGATATTTATTTCCAGAGACACAAAACGTCAGTTCTTCACCATCACCTCTTACGGTGGCTGCGGCAGTGATCGTATCTTCACCTTGGTGTTGTCAGGAAAGTCGTCACATAGCTGTACTTACGACTCACAGGTCAAATACCCGCAGTTCCTGTTTGCCACAGGTGACGATTATTGAGCGCCGGAGACCATGGCCGGTGGGTATTCTGATAACTTATTTAAATACTTTGCGATGATACCTCTCTTGATGCGATGATGGTGAACGTCCTGTGTCAAAGTTAATAACGTATGTGAGGTTAAGGCGTAGTAAAGTCAGAATGTGTCATCAACATATGTGCAAAGAAAGCTGATAGCACCTTTAGGCTTTCAAAAGACGATATATGATCTGTTTTAACACGTTTTCCAGAATGTTGAATGTCTGTAATTTAAATATCGAAACAAAATAAGAACGATATTTGGTTTTTCAATACTCAATACTATCAGTATTGTGATCAGATATAATGACGTTCGATAAATATACTACAACATTTTGTGCATTTAAAAATAGCATTATTTTTATTGATGATAAAGGAAACTGTCACAGTTGATGTCGCCAATTACCAAAAACTGACAATGTCTTAGTTCAATATTCAATGAAACAGGCTATATTAGACGGCCCTCAGTTATACGAAGTTACACAAAACGCTGCCAAACGTTACATTTTTTACTTTTTTTTTTAAATGATCTTACCTCGTCGCTTTAGAAACAATGTTGGTTAACCATGGAGAATTTGTTTTATAATACTCAAAATATATTTTAATTTACTTCGTGTATTGGTCATTTCAGGATGTGTTCGCCATATTTATTAAGTAAAAGTGAGAAAGTGGATCATCAAAACTGGCTTCAAGGAATTACATAAGCAGACTATACAATTTAATTGAGCATCACTAAATAACTAAATACGAGTGGCGCTATGATGAGGAACTCATTAGTATGTGCAATATTCTCCTTGACCTATCACTAAATAACTAAATACGAGTGGCGTTATGATGAGGAACTCATAAGTATGTGCAATATAACATCCCCTTGACCTCCTCACTAATACTATTTGCATAGGTAATGACAAAACATGGGTAGTGTTGTGCATTTTATAAATGGAATTTCGTTTTTATAATCATCCAACATTTTAGGAGGATTTATCGTTGATAAATATGACATATTTTACCACGAAATAATGACGGTTACTTGGAAAACGGATTGAAACGAAATGAGGTCGGAATGTAATTTAAAACTCGTTTGATGTAGTCGTTGATATGAACAGTTCAGAATATATTACGCGAATATATTATTATTACAGTTGTTTTAGATGTTACTTTATCCAAAAGCACTTAGTCCGTTACACTTGACAGTTGCATTTTACTGCTAAATATACTTTTTTCAACATGAGCATAATCATCAAGATCTTTTCAGTTCAGGTAGTTTTTGCATTTCAGAAATTATGCATGAACTGTTTGTTGTAATGAAATTGCAGCTGTGTGTGTGTACTATTTACATAAATATTCATGTGCAATGTTTGCACATATGGTTTCCACCGTATGCATTAAATTTATACTATTTCACCCAAAACATGTTTAGTTTATTTTTTGTTGGTGCATTCATATTAAAATTAAATTTGTCTCTAACAAATTACTGCATATATACTAGTAGCTTTGAAATGATTGAATGATGTGTTTTGTTGTTGCTTTATTGCCTCTCTTTTCCACACGAAAACATTAATTATAAGGCTATAATTTATTTTCTAAAAACGAAGACTCAAGCTTTTCAAAACAACGAATATTGTCATTGACGTTGTCTGACACTGTCCCCGGAAAGATGTAAGAAACTTTGTAAAACCACAGTTGTTTGACCTACGCCGTTGTAAAAGGGTATTTGCTATTTTAGCATAATTTATGTTTGATGCTATATCACATTCTCACGACCGATGGCTATGTTGTTTCATATTCTATATCTGCTATTTATATGTGGGTGCGTGCGTGCGTGCGTGCGTGTGTGTGTGCGGTTTGCACTGTATGCATTATATTTATTCCATTTCACCCAAAACATGTTTAGTTTATTTTTTGTTGGTGCATTTATATTAAAATTAAATTTGCCGTCGTTTAATTAAATGATGATCATTATATTACGAACAAAATATGCTAATGATAACTCTATCCCCAGGTATATATTAAACGTGTTGTTAAGCTTGGTATAACCAGTACTTGGTGTCTTAAAGAAAAATGATACTAGTTTTTCAGCATTACTTCTATAACAGACAGCATCAGTAGAAGGCACAATACAAGTATTATACATTTATCGCTCATATACGATATTACATTTGAAAACGATAATTCGTCCATTGATTGCCGAGAGGGGCAATCAGCATATGTGCAGAGAATGCTGATAGGCCCTTTTGGCTTTCACTGGACGATATGATAATATGAATATCAATGCGATGGTTAATATAAACATTTTTATAACAAGAACTTCAAATAGGAAATTAAATTTGAAAATCATGTAGGAAATGCACGTGCACTTTACTGGGATATATGCTAATTTAAACATCGACATCTTGGCAAAGTTTGACAATTATACAAAAAACTGTTAAACGCAGAAAGTGAAATGTTGATAGCAAACTTTGATTGTCATTTTATTATAGATGACAAAGTTGCAAATAGTAATCCTTATACAATGTTAACAATTGTATATACTTCAAATTGTATAAATTCATAAAATGTATAGCCCAACACATGCCGAACAAAACTATTAAAACACTTCCGTCAGTAATTATAAAATAAGAAAAGAACCTCTTATTAAAATCGGTTCTAACAGCCCGAGTGCCACATGAACTCAGCTAATGCAGACACTTCGAATAAAAAAATGTCAGCAGTCACAATGTATTAGTTCTGGTACGGATACATGCAATAAAAAAATAGAACTGATTGTGCTTACATATGTTCTAACCAGTTCCAATTCTATCACATTGTTCATGATTTTGTGCGTAAATAGTGACGGTATTCGAATAGAATTGTTTTATTACTTTTGTCTGCATGGGTTGCTATTGTTTGTGATAAATGGCTTAATGTTGGTATTGCGGAAAACGCAAACAAGCACTGGTCTGTTCTGCACGATGCTTCGAAATATTTATTTGTACACCTTGTTTAAATATTTCATGAAAAAATTAATAGTCTGCAAAAAGCATATAAATCTAGTGTTGTACCCATCAAACTCTTTCAAAAAATTTATCAAATGTTTTGTAAATGTATAAGCTTTGTTATTGCCGAAACAAAGCCATTCAACTTCAGCAACGCTGACGTCAGTGCTATGACAGTAACAAAACCAATCTCGAAAACATAAATTCAACAATAAGAACCTATAAAACGGATAATATGAAAGAAATGTAACATAATAATGTTTGTCAGCATGGATGCAAATACATATCTTGCAGTTTGTTTCCTTACTTGTTTATCATCTGGATTTGTAGTCTGTAGAAATTCTCGGTTTATGTCACAATCATTTTCACTGACGTCGTCATATAAGACCGTGAAGTCACGTTCTGCAATTGCTTGTTCTGCTGAGTGTAATTCGGATCCATTATGTGCGAGTATTAGTTACAAGACGGCAATAAAAGAATGCATGCTATCGCAACTCCCTTTGTTTGCTGTATCAAAATACGGAGCTGAAGACGTCAGTTCCGAAACCTACAGTGTGGACGGTACGTTAAACATCTGTTCGTCTTCTTTAAATTGAGTGTAAATAAATTTTATTTCAACTATATAATATTGTAAACGAAAATACAACTGGAAGATCATTTGCCAAGAGGTTATTTTGGTAGTTCTGTGCAGTCTGAAATCGGGCGGAGTAGTATTATAGTTTATTATCTCTCCTTACATAATGTAACTTCATAATAACCAATATGCATTTGCCTTTCTAAATATTTCTCTTTCTATATTGGATGCTGGTATTTCGAGGTACTCCAGGAATAGGTGTACAGGTCAAGACGGCCTGGTTGACTGGAAATGACGTGACCACGACTGACGTCACGTGCAAGTCGCTCACGACCTCGTCATGCAGCAAACACTTCAGACACCCGATCGTCGACTCTTGGAGTGCGCTCAATATCACGAAGGTAGTTATTGATCTAAAATGTAACTAAATGTGTGAATATTACTTGTTCACGTCTTAAATATACGAATGATGAAACCCCAGAGACATCACCTTATTAATATCTAAATACACACGCTTTTAAATACAATTCGTAGCATTAAAGTCAAATTAGTAATTCATAGCATTAAAGTCAATTTAGTAATATTTCATTAGTTAAATACAACATGTATGTTATGCATGAATTGTTGACATCTACGTTGTCATGCGGGTCAAACTTGCCTTCTACAAAGGCAACCAGGTGAAGTACATAATCTTTGATGGACAGGGGAGCAACCTGTCCAGCTGGTTTGACAAAGGAAGGGTGCTGAACTCCTCCTCATGGTCAACACTTCTTGCCCATGACTTCGGGTTCTTTTCCTTGGAAGGGTAAACCACATAAGCTTCGTATTTCTTAAATTAAACCAAATGTGTAGCTTGAGCAAAATATATGTTATTTGCATTAATTTCAATGACCACATTTGGTATTATCTATGTCACAATAAACAAAAAGTTACGCGGACGGACAGAAAGACAGACGGACACGCGTTTGTTCAATTCCATATTGCATGTGTGATACATGTCATGAATGCAAAATATACAGAACAGTCTTCTTTTCTATTCAATTGATTTAATTTGTCGGCGCATAATTTATTTTAGTAATAAGTAAAATAAATGTATGTATTCTTGGACCATATCCATGAAACCTCTGAAATTTACCTTAAACTATTTTCCCTCCAGTTTCAATTGTGTAAGGTGATGCTGTTGTTGTTTAATTAGATAACATTAGTGAATCCAATTATAGTTAATTAAATAGTTGTTACCAGAAAGTTAAGTTGATAATTAGTGAACACTAAGCAAAATTTCATGTGCATATGCGAAAAAAAGCTAAAGGAAAATGACGCTATTAAGCATAAGTGTAAGATTTAACTGAAGATATATATGGAATACGGCCCCTTGTTTAAATTCCTAGTTTAAGGAAAGTCTGGCGTCTCCGTGCGGTATTCCACTCGGTGTATTGGTTCTCCATAAAATCTCGTATCATTATCTTGAATCTTTTCTCTCAACTGACTGAGCAATGGCTAAGTACACTGTTTTCTCTGCATCAGTGTATTGATTTCAGCTGATAAGGATCGCCACACGGTGTCCACACTGTGACTACAGCAGGGTGCCAATACACAGGGCTACAATACCCCAGATTTGGAGAGGGGGAGGGGAGGGGTCAAATATAGAAGGATTAAACTATGCCTTTAAAATCCATTATATACATTATTAAGAAATTTCCAGTCGTGCTAAAACCGAGTTATCTAAATAGTTGAAATCAAAAATTGACTTTAAGTGCAAGGGGTTTATAACTTTAATATATTTTATAAGGGCATTTATACTTTCGATTAAGTTGTTTAATATAACATAACAATTTAAAACGAATGCCACTGAATTACAATGGTTTTCAACTTTTTTCAACGTTTTTTATTTAAGAAATAATGTTCGATCTATTGTTGTTTATCGGCTAATAAGCAACGGTTTTGGAGTTCTGGTGAGTAGGAATAAAACCACGAGGGCGTTAGACCGTGTGGTTTAATAACCAGAACCACAAACAGTCGTATTAACTGAAAAACAACCATACTACAAAAATTATTTCGATTCTAACATAATCTGACATTAAATTCTGCAATTACAATGCAAACTATATTTTGAAGTTTCGAAATTTTTTCGCGTTGTTTATTGGAGATTTAAAAACGGAAAACGTTGTTCTTTGTCTATAGAAACCACTGCGTGTCATGTTCGAATGTTGTTTTACATTTTCCTTATAACTATTATTTTCATTCCAGTTACGCAAAGAGAGAAATAGACAAACATCGCTCCGTCAAAGTTTCAAGAACCGACAACGGAAAGAGCGAAAGATGGCAGTGACGGTGCTGTTCATGATAGGTGAGTTAAGTCTGTCTGTATAGCCCGGTGAATCTTTGCGTGCAGAAAATTTTAGGCTTAACAATTTTCGTGTTCAGCCTTAGCATATTTTGCTGGGCTTTCCCTAAGACTTTGTTTTATATCAATCAAATTGTCTTTCTGCTCTCTTATTGAATCTATAAGTTCAACTTCACTCTTTAGTTCATGCATTCGTTGCGCATTCTTTAAACTAATGTCATGCTTTTTTTGCTCATCTTTGTCTTTTCTTTCTAATTCATCAATGTCTGCTTTGATGGTCTTCAGCTTTTGCTGCACATCTACGAACCTATTCACAGGTTTATCCTCCACACTTCCATCTTTACTGGACACTTTCTGGACATATCTGACCGTGTCAGAGTTAAATGTGTAGCTTTTGTGGCGTTTCATGTTTGTTTTATGATCGGTACTTATATATCAAAACATTCGTGTATTTGATCCCTTCTGCAGTTTAATTCTGTCATACCCGTATTTCTGTGATAGTTACTGTCATCAGTACAATGAATGATTTTGTCAAGGGTTTCGTTTTGTCTTGCACTTTTGGTTTGATATTCACTATTTCTATCAATGTCTTGATTTAGTTCAATAACATCAACGTTATGGTTATCAGTAATATTATTTACACAATCAGGGCCTTCATTATTGACATTTCCAAATGTACAAAGCTCTGCAGGCGAAGTGTACTTCTCCTCTAAACAACTCGCTGTTTTCTCCGATGTCCCAATGTTTTGTTTGACGATTACATCAATGTAAATTGAACACAGGCACACTTGAAAATCAGAAGTCTCCTAAGTTCAATATCTTGTGGAGGTATGCCAGCTTTCCTATCAATGTGCTCACTCTCTACAACATATCCAAGAGGTACAAATTTAACTGGTTTTTTTTTATATTCTTTGTTTTTTTCTGGTCTCGGTTAAGATCTACGGTGGTCTAGAAACTTTAAATCTGAGTGCACATCCTTTAAGATTTTTCTATAACAAGACGCCTGATGTTTCGCCTTGTCGAACACATTAACACATGTTTGGTAAAATCATTGTCAGATACAATACCATTAAATACATACCGTGAACTATCAGCATTTACATTTATAGAACCATTTTGTAATCCCATGCATATGTTTCTGAATGTAGGTAAAGACACAGTCTGGTCTTTTTTTAACCTCAAAATTAACCTCCAAATAACATTCATTGAACTGTCGACGATTGAGTGTAATTTCCGCTTAAATTAATGTTCAATTTGCATGTATCCGACTTCAACAATGTTATGAATAGAAGTATATCAACAACAAACAACATGACACTCCCAGAAAACCACACAATTGAAATTGTAACACGAGTCTCCACAGTGCATCTACAATAATGATGGATCAAGAACATGTCAAAGCGTTGGTCAAACAATCATTAAAATGATTCGACCGAGATTGATTCAATAAGACTTAGTCTGAACCACAACATAGATGCAGTCACGAACACTGCCATAAAAAAGTGATGTGTAACCTCATAAGTCAAATGTCTTTTGCTAATGTCGGTCGGTCGGTAGACCACTTTCGTTTCCGCTATCTAAGTCCAACCGTTTTCATCCGATATTCACCAAACTTCATGAAAATGTTTGTGGTCATCATTTCTCTGCCAAGTTTGATAATCAGCTAAGTCGCCCCAGGAATTATGGAGTTATGGCCATTGTTATTGTTTAGTCGTTTGTTTAGGCGTTGATTATCATCGATCCTAATCTAATCATCATTCGTTATTAATGTGTGTATTTTATTTTGTTGATAACATCGTTGTTTTCGTAATGTACTTTCCAGTACAGTTTAACCAACCAACTGTGGTCCTTTGTATTATGTATTTGCATATTTGTAATATGGTCGATGTAAAAACTTGTTGACCAATGAAACTAAATATGTTTAAACTGTTAATGTTTATTATTAATGCTAAGTGGAATTATAGGCTCAATTGGCCGGTTGTACTGTAAAATTTATAATTATGTTTACTATTACATTCTTTGTAAAATGTCATGCACATGTCACTGTAATAAAATAACATGTCATGCACATGTTACCGTAATAAAATACTACCTTACCTTACCTTACCTTGCCTCGCCTCGCGTCGCCTCGCGTCACCTCACCTCATCTCACCTCACTCTAATGTGAGTATTTCTTTATGATTATAGTCTTGATTTTCATACATTTAACATGCATGTTATGTCGTATTTTCCAGGTGCTTTTATGCTCAGTTGGACTCCCTACTCGCTGGCGACGCTCGTGGTCGCGTTCGGTAAGATTGAAAATGTTCCCACCATAGTGTCGATACTTCCCGCCTTAATTGCAAAGACCTCCGTCATTTGGAATCCGATTATTTACGTGGCGCGACACAGCCAGTTCCGGAAGGCGCTTTTCGAGCAGGTGCCCTGCTTGCATTTCATACAAAATTACACCTTAGTTTCCACAATGGCGGCCGGAACTTCGTCCTCACCAGACGGCGCCTATGAGACCCGCCCCAGTCAAGAAGAAATTGTATGCAGCGGGCCTTCTGCTGCCGTCCACGAAACCTATCTGTGATGACAACTAAGTTTACGAGTGTGTTTAGTTAACCAGTCTTCTATTGAGTCAAGTTACGACGAAAAGGTGTCGCTTTTGTCATAATCGTATGCGAAATAAAATACGAAAAGTGTCGCTTTTGTTAGAATCGTCTGCGATAATATATGAAAAGAGTCTTTTTCGTCATAATCATCTGCAATAATAAATGAAAAGTGTCGCTTTCGTCATAATCGCCTGCGATAATTTATTGAGTCTCTTGACGACGAAAAGTCGCCTGACGTGGCCGACGACGAAACCTATCAATGATGACAAATCAGTTTACAAGTGTGTCGCTTTCGTCATAATCGTTTTCGATACTTTATTGAAACCCATTTCGACGAAAAGTGTCGCTTTCGTCATAATTGTCTGCGATAACTTGTTGAAACTCATTCCACGTAAAGTGTCGCTTTCTTCATAATCTTCTACGATAACTTATTGAAACTCATGACGACGAAAAAGTCTTGCTTTCGTCATAGTCGCACGCATTTCTAATAACGGGGCCAGATTATCACGTCAGAAATACAACGTTGTCTGAATGTAAGATTGGCGACGTTGATTCAGTGTCATTTATTGTTCGATCTTGCAACGTTAATAAAAACAACGTAAAATTCAATGTTGAATCAATGTTACTGACCGACGGAACCATTATTAACGTTTAATGAACTTTGTCTGCCTGCTTCAATAAATATGAAGTACACATTGTGTACCTTTTAATTGGAAAAAATAATACTATGCATTAATACAACTTTTAAAAAGAAAGCAATTAGGCCTATTTAAGTAATAGGTCATTACTACAGTATGTATGTTATCGTTACAACGAAAAGTTACAAGATGGAAGGTTTAAAGTCGGTACGCACTCAGTTGATAATATAATAACAAATACAAAAGAACATTATTTGTTGTTGTTGAATTTCTGTGATATGTTAGCGTTACTTAATCTTCAAGTTAATGTTGCTACTGAATAGTGAACATGAGATTATGTAGATCTACAAATGTATTTTCGATAAGGCTGTTTCCATGATTCCGTGTCCGAATCCGGTCAATATCCGCAAACAAATGCAATTCTGAAGCACATTTTCGTGCATCTGTATCCGTGTATTTAGTTTTGTGTTTTGTGTCTCTGTTTGAATATGGCTTCCAAAATGTCGGCATTAGACGAACATACTTATTTTAATGAAAGCTGTTGCGGCGACCTCCAACTAATTCCCTACCATTTACGAATATTTAACAGATACTAACAGATTCATATATATATATCATGAAAAGTACAAACACGTTACATGGGATTATAAATGTATATTAAAGTATATTTTTAATCGACATTTATAATCGCGTAGATATGTATGTATATATATATATATATATATCTTTATTGCTTTCTGTAGTTATCAAAGCATACATTTTGCCCTTTATCTTGCTAAAGGGTGCCCATATGTAGTCCGCATCCGCATAAAATCGATCATTTTATAATTTATTACAGACGCACTATACGGACACGGACATGCGGATACCGGCCCAACGATTTTCAATGTGTTCGATTTTTATACGGATACGGATATATTGATATAAATATAAATATATATATTGATATATATATATTGATTAATATAAGACAGGCATCTTCCATTACTACATTCTAAAGAACTTCAAACAATATCTTGTAAGAATTCAGTGATTTATGTTAACAGATTGCTTGTTTTACTACATTTTTACTATTTCTTTGTGACGTGCCTGTTGTCTTTTTGCAAGAGTGTAATAATTGTGTAGTCATCATCATCGTCATCATCAGATCATCATCATCGTCATCATCACCATCATCATATCATCATCATCACTATCGCCATCACCATCATAATCATCACCATTATGATCATCATCATCATCATCACAATCATCATCATCATCGTTGTTATCAACATTATTGTAACTATTGTTATTGCTTTTTATTACTATAGTTGAGTTATTGGTGTTAATTGGCGCGTATGTTTTCAGTATGCATGGTTTCACTTGTGTTTGTTTATTGAAGACCACATTGTAAAAAAGAAATATTGTTTCGTAATTTGAATTCTTCATGAAATAAAGTTATTATTATTATTATTATTATTATTATTATTATTATTATTATACGGATTCATGGAAACGCGGCCTAAAATACATTGCGTTGTGACAATCATATGAAACATATGGACTTAATTCTTTACTGCTACGAATTTATATCTTCGGGAAGACCGATATATGCTATCTCGTGTTTTAATTACTGCAATAATTGTTTGCTAAACGACTTATTTAAAACACCTCATCGACACTAATGTTTCTCTGATCGCATAGTTCGCCTCAACAGGCGCATTTTATTATATTTTAAAGTTCCTATTTGTAATTATAGAGGTGAATTTTTGCATGCCATGAAGCGGATCGTAAATATTACCTATGTAGCATCCTTATGGATGTAATTTAAACATGTAAATGTAATGTAAACAGTAAACATGGAGTAATGTATATCTAGATTGCAGGGTCAATATTCGCAACACATCATACATTTTCTTACAAATCCTAAAATTCCTTTAGTCTGCAGCACTTACATCAAACGTTTCATTCGTGTTTTTTCTCCGTTTTTTTTCTGGAATATAATTAACTTATAACTAAGCAAAATACTTCATGTTTTACTATATAAAAAATATTAAAAAATATTCTTAAAAATTTTAAGATTAACATTAGGTATAAGAATGTTCGAACTTAAATATCTATTAGTTGATATTTAAGATGAACAGTAATTTAAGACTGTCAGTAGTCAAATATCTATTAGTTGATATATAAGATGAACAGTAATTTAAGACTGTCAGTAGTCAAATATCTAATAGTTGATATTTAAGATGAACGGTAATTAAAGACTGTCAGTAGTCAAATATCTATTAGTTAGTATATAAGATGAACAGTAATTTAAGACTGTCAGTAGTCAAATATCTACTAGTTGGTATATAAGATGAACAGTAACTTAAGACTGTCAGTAGTCAAATATCTATTAGTTGATATTTAAGATGAACGGTAATTAAAGACTGTCAGTAGTCAAATATCTATTAGTTAGTATATAAGATGAACAGTAATTTAAGACTGTCAGTAGTCAAATATCTACTAGTTGGTATATAAGATGAACAGTAATTTAAGACTGTCAGTAGTCAAATATCTATTAGTTGGTATATTAGATGAACAGTAATTTAAGACTGTCAGTAGTCAAATATCTACTAGTTGGTATATAAGATGAACAGTAATTTAAGACTGTCAGTAGTCAAATATCTATTAGTTGGTATATAAGATGAACAGTAATTTAAGACTGTCAGTAGTCGAATATCTATTAGTTGGTATATAAGATGAATAGTAATTTAAGATTGTCAGAAGTCAAATATCTACTAGTTGGTATATTAGATGAACAGTAATTTAAGACTGTCAGTAGTCAAATATCTACTAGTTGGTATATAAGATGAACCGTAATTTAAGACTGTCAGTAGTCAAATATCTATTAGTTGGTACATAAGATGAACAGTAATGTAAGACTGTCAGTGGTCAAATATCTATTAGTTTGTATATAAAATCAACAGTAATTTAAGACTGTCAGTAGTCAAATATCTACTAGTTGGTATATAAGATGAACAGTAATTTAAGACTGTCAGTAGTCAAATATCTATTAGTTGGTATATAAGATGAATAGTAATTTAAGACTGTCAGTAGTCAAATATCTATTAGTTGATATTTAAGATGAACAGTAATGTAAGACTGTCAGTAGTCAAATATCTATTAGTTGGTATATAAGATGAATAGTAATTTAAGACTGTCAGTATTCAAATATCTATTAGTTGGTATATAAAATGAACAGTAATGTAAGACTGTCAGTAGTCAAATATCTATTAGTTGATATTTAAGATGAACAGTAATGTAAGACTGTCAGTGGTCAAATATCTATTAGTTGGTATATAAAATGAATAGTAATTTAAGACTGTCAGTAGTCAAATATCTATTAGTTGGTATATAAAATGAACAGTAATGTAAGACTGTCAGTAGTCAAATATCTATTAGTTGGTATATAAAATGAACAGTAATTTAAGACTGTCGGTAGTCAAATATCTATTAGTTGATATTTCAGATGAATAGTAATTTAAGACTGTCAGTAGTCAAAATATCTATTAGTTGATATATAAGTTGAACAGTAATTTAAGACTGTCAGTAGTCAAATATATATTATTTGGTATATAAGATGAACAGTAATTTAAGACTGTCAGTAGTCAAATATGTATTATTTGGTATATAAGATGAACAGTAATTTAAGACTGTCAGTAGTCAAATATCTATTAGTTGATGTTTAAGATGAACAGTAATTTAAGACTGTCAGTAGTAAAGTATCTATTAGTTGATATATAAGATGAACAGTAATTTAAGATTGTCAGTAGTCAAGTATCTGTTAGTTTTTATATAAGATTAAGAGCAATTTAAGACTGTCAGTAGTCAAATATTTATTAGTTGGTGTTTAAGATGAACAGTAATTTAAGACTGTCAGTAGTCAAATATCTATTGGTTTATATTTAAGATGAACAGTAATTTAAGACTGCGAGTAGTCAAATATCTATTGGTTTATATTTAAGATGAACAGTAATTTAAGACTGTCAGTAGTCAAATATATATTAGTTGATATTTAAGATGAACAGTCATTTTAGACTGTCAGCAGTCAAATATCTATTGGTTTATATTTAAGATGAACAGTAATTTAAGACTGTCAGTGGTCAAATATTTATTAGTTGATATTTAAGATGGACAGTCATTTAAGACTGTCAGTAGTCAAATATCTATTAGTTGATATTTAAGATGAACAGTCATTTAAGAGTGTCAGTAGTCAAATATCTATTGGTTGATATTTAAGATGTATTAGTTGATATTTAAGATGTATTAATTAATATTTAAGATGAACAGTAATTTAAGACTTTCAGTGGTCAAATATCTATTAGTTGATATTTAAGATGAACAGTAATTTAAGACTGTCAGTAGTCAAATATCTATTAGTTGATATTTAAGATGAACAGTAATTTAAGACTGTCAGTAGTCAGATATATACTAGTTTTAAGATGAACATTAATTTAAGACTGTCAGTATTCAAATTTCTATTGGTTAATATTTAAGAAGAACAGTAATGTAAGAATGCCAGTAGTCAAAGTTATGTTGGTTTATATTTAAGATTGACATTTATTCTATAATGTCAGTTGTCAAATTTCTGTTTGCTGATATTTAAGATGAACATTAATTTAAGACTGTCAGTTGTCAAATTTCTATTTTTGATATTTAAGATGAACATTAATTTTAGAAATGTCAGTAGTCAAATTTCTTTAGGTTACTATTTAAGATGAACATTACGTTTTAGAATGTCTGCACTATTTGACCAGGATTAAGATTAAATTTTACGTGCTTAATAACGTAACGTAAAAGAACTTTGGCACAACGTAACTGACGTCATTTAGTATAAACCACGTAATGAATGCACGTCGCATATTAACTGTCAGACGACCTTATACATGTATTTTGCTAAAAATTGTATACTTGTACGTATTGTTAAAGTTAAAATTTGTGTTTGTATATAACATGATATGCTGTTCTTGATAAATTCAATAAACCATACTATATGTCGTTTTAGACTTGATATTTCATACACTATTTACTATATAAGCTGCCATTAATTTAATAGAGGCATTTCAATATAATAACAACGAATGAAGATTTCACCTGAACTTTCTTCAACAAAATTATTTTTTATAAACAATTCCTGGATTCGTTCTTCTGCGTTGGTTCTGTTGTTTATAGTGATGATAAAAGTGTTTTCAATTATTGGAATACAATTATATTCAGATATTTTAGCATGCATGGGAAAGTATTGCTACATATATTGCGGAAATATAATTATATTTGTGTGAATAAAACGTGCGAGCCGAATTGTCCATTGTGTAAAATATATCTAGAATCGTTCGAATGCAAGTGAGAGGATCGTGGTAAACATGGCGAATCAACACAGGTGATTCAGACGATTTAGCTTGTTTATACAGAGAAAATCACTATTTCCTCTATTTTCTTTAAATGGATTATCCCACCATTATCATCTAAATTTCAATCGACTTTTCGTACGTTATAACTTAACATTTCAATTAAGAAATATTTTTCGATTTATGGTTGTGTATCGGTCAATAAACAACGATTTGGAGTTCTGATGCATAGGAATCAAATCACGAAGGCGTTAGCCCGACTTGTTTAATTCCCACGCATCATAACGAGAAAGAGTTGTTTATTGGCCGATAAACAACGATGATAAGGAAATTATTTCGATTCTAACATTCCAATTGTAACAGTAACTACTTATGTACTATGCTCCGCTCAGAATCGGGACTTCTTCTTGCCTTGTTTATTGGGTACTTTAACAGCGATAATTGTGTTGTTTGTCGAAAGAAAAATTAGCGAGTATCATGTTAGAATACTTAGTACAGCGGTACAGCATATTGTTAAAACACAAAGGCGATTTTGCACATCGTGCTCACTGTTCACGAGGAGATTGTTTATAACAGTAAAAATGATGTTAAACGGGAAGTAATTGTGAGGCCCTTCCAGTTAATTTATTGGACTAAGACACATGTAACAGTATACATATAGTATTTCGAGTAAGGACCACAATGGAAATAAGAGACATTCTTTTCTCATTGTTGTGTCATCATATGTGTACAATGTAGTTGACATGGCATTTATCAACTCATTTCATATGTTCTATTACATGTATGATTTGATAACTGTTTTACAGCGTTATGTATACATTTTATAAAGAAATAAATCTATCTATCTATAAGTAGGGGGCCTCTACTGCAAAAAAGCTTGAATGGAAATTTTGCTAAACTACCGTGCTTTCTGTCAAAGATATTAGCCGAAAACTGACCATTGTGCGTGCATTTAATCCCCAATCAAGTTACCGTATGCGAGTGTACTTACCTTAATCAAATACAAATACCCCTAAATAACCTCTATTGAAAACCCAAATCGGTGTTGACAGCTCGATTTCCTCGTGTATTTCGCTCAAGTTAGATCGCTATTGTATGACAGTTTTTTGGTAAAAAAAACAACACATGTAGAATGAGTATCTAAATGGTGTGAAAACAAACGTAACTTTAAAACGACTGTTTTTTTTTTTTGTTTTTTTTTTGCACGGAAGGGATTGTGTGGTATTCGAGCGGAAATTAGAATTCTCCTTTTCTGCGTTTTAGTGAGACCCCTTTTGGATTTTAAAGTTCCTGATCAAAGGATTTGTGTTGCCATGAAGGTAATCATATTATCGACTATTTTAGTATTTGTTTTGGCAATGGGGTTATATGCGGTAAATACTAACCAATTGTTGCGTTTTTACACTCAACAAAAGTTATAACGCACCAAATGGAAATTGTAGTATTTTTTTTATTTATAAGAATGTCAGCTCGAAATGTCAGCTACTATCAATTGGGGGGGGGGGGGGGGTCGGAGATTTCGGTACATAAGAAATCGGTAGTGATTTTATAATTGGGTAGTTCCGGGTCACTAACGACAAAAACACTGTCTTCATTTCAAATATAATTACAATCACGTATTCCTAAATATACTTTGAAAGACAAATAACTCAGCATCAATATGCATGTTTGAAACATTTTGTAGCATTAAATGGTTTTGTTAAATATTGTGCTGAAGTGTATGCACTGATTACGGGGGTTCCGAATCAAGTACGCGTGTTTCGGGTCACTTTACACTTCTACTATAGTTTCCTTAAGGGTTTGTTTTAAAAGCATTTTTAACTGTCAAACTGACATATTAGTTGTCAAACAACACCACAAGGAAGATGTTTGTTTTTTATTTCTGGAACCGGAAAACAAGTAATTACAATATAGTAGTTAGGGCATATTGAAGATTTTCCCATGTTTGCCACCGTATTTATTGTTCATGTAGGATGTGGGTCAATAGATGAACAGGCACAAATACATATAGCCTTCATGGCCATTCAGATATTTGAATGCAACAAAAATAATTTTATAATAAAAGAAATCTGTACATTAACCGAAATGCGATAAATAATCCAAAGCGCATTCACGTACGCAATGTGGAAATTGTACATAGATTCTAAACATATTTGTATCACCAGTAACAACCAAAGCAACAATTTGATAACCATCACAAGCATATTGATATATTGACAACCTAAGAATATAAGATTTACAAAACTCATAATGATAGTATAAGATAACATAAGATAAAATATAACACCGTCTCAATGGTAACATCAACAATCTGAAACACATATACAGTACTATGGAACGCCATAACTGCCTTAACATGAGAAAAACTTTTATACGCTGCTTATTTTTCATTATATGGTGTTCATTTTCCATTAGACGATGTAAATTTGACATTATACGCTGCTCTTTATTAAAACATGATGCTCATTTTCCATAATATGATGTTACTTTGACATTATACGCTGCTTATTTATAATAACATGATGATAATTTTCTATTATATGATGCTCATTATCCATTATATGATGCTTATTGTCCATTATATGATGCTCATTGTCCGTTATATGATGCTCATTTTCCATTATATGATGGTAGTTTGACATTATGGATTGCTTATTTATCATAACATAATGTTCCATGTCCATAATATGATGCTAGTTTGACATTAGTCGCTGCTTATTTATCATCACAATATGTCTTCTTCAATTATATGATTTTAGTTTTACATTGTATGATGCTAGTTTAACATTATGCGCTGCTTGTTTAATACTACGTGATGCTCATTTTCTATTATATGATGCTAGTTTGACATTATGCGCTGCTTATAACCATAAAGTGATGTTCATTTTCCATAATAAGATGCTAGGTTGACATTAAATGATGCTTATTTATCATAACATGATGCTCATTCTCCACTATATGATGCTAGTTTTACATTATATGTTGCTTGTTTATCATTACATGATGCTAATTGTCCACTATATGTTGGTAGTTTGACAGTATATGATGCTTAATCGTCAATACACGATGGCAATTTGCGTTGATAAAATGCTATTTTTTTACCATGGTGTCAAAACACCATATTATGATGTGCATTTTTCATTATACGATGGGCGAACCGGCTATTTTTAGAATACACGCAGTCAACTCCCTTAGTTGCTATCTTGCCATTTGAAAAATCGTTATGGCGGGCCGCCAAACAATCGAAAGTGTTTTGCAAGAAATAGGGCTACATGGCCTGTTAAACAACTTTGTTAGCCAACGAAAACAGTTTTTAAATTTGCTGAGTCTGTCAGACAATGAACTATGCCGACTTGGCGTGACAACAATCGGTGACAGGGTAAGTCTGAGGGAGAAGGTACGGGAAATCCAACAACGTGACGTCACTCCAAGTCCCAGCGAAACCAGTTGTCATTGGCAATGACCAAGGCTCCACTGTCATCAGGTTAGGAAAAAAACTTAACAACTCAGTGTTAATGCCTTGATTCACGTAATTCCATGTTTCACTCAGTCCACCAACCGCCCAATACTAGGGTAAAACAACGATTTTGCAATTTTCAATATTCGCCATACTGGTGCGGTACGTTAATCCGGACAGTACGTATATCCAGACACGCGTAAGAAATATGTTCCTATGATCATGGTCAGTAAGTGTATAGTATTTATTGATGCACCCTTCTGGTTCAGCAAACTATGTAAAATTTGAACAAAATCCATGGGCTAATTATTTACTGACTGACTATTTTTAAACCCTACTTTAAAATATTAATATTTGCAGGTGGGGACTGAGGGATTAACATATCCTCAAGTGACCTAAATTGACGCTGTCCTATTTTGACGCCTTTTATGTTGTTCAAACATTTGGACACATAATGCTTTCGCTAATGACATAAAGCTATTCATTCTATTTAACACAGTCTTACCTTTTGTTAGCAAGACATTTTTTAGAGGTTTGTAGTGCTACAGCAATAATACAATAAATAAAGCTAAATCAACCCATTTTTATGAGATTTTACTAATGTAAAAAATATTGGTGATGGTAAGTCATTTTATTGCATAAGATGACTGTGTGGAAAATTGTCTATGCCTGTATGTCTGTGTCATAATCTCCTTTCTCCTTAAATTGTTGATGAAAATCATTGAAAATCGGCAGTGGTGGTGGTGGTGGTTGTAGTGATAATGATGCTGATAAAAGAAGAAGAAGATGATGATGATGATGATGCAACATAAATTAATTATTATTAATTTTACTTCTAATGCTATTATTTTAATTAATAATAATAATAATTATTATTTTTTTTTTTTTTGGCGTTACTAATCAGTTTATTATTGATGAGTTCACAATTTTCAATTAAAGCAAATACAGCCAAACATATCATTTATCACACAATTCTACAAGCTAAAATCTATTCCCCCCATTTGTTTTACAGCAGATTTATTAATAAGAAGTAAAACTACCATCCATGCAGTAATTTAAACCACATGTTTTTAATCTGGCTTTATTAGAAAAAAAGACACAGGGGGCTGAGAAAGGGTCACTCCATTTGTATAGCAGATCAATTTCCTATGGAGCCGAACTGGTTTTTAGGAAAGACAAGATATTTATTTCTGAAATATAGGAATCAAATAGGAGAGTTTTGAGAGAGACAAATGTGTTAAATAGAACTGCTGATAACAGGCCTGCTAGCACCACTGAAAGTGTGTGCAAGCTAGTTATGCAAAGGTACTTTTGTATAAGGTTTCATATAAGAAGCAAATATTAACAAGTTCAAAATATTTCTACAGGAGATTACAATAATACGTTTTATAAAGAATAATGCAGAATGTTTTACTAAGCTACTTACGCAATTCTTATTTTTACGTATATATTTTAAATTCTTGGAATTTTGTAATAACATTGAGGCAAATTAATCATTTCTTGAAATTTAAAATGTCATGTTATAATAGAAACCATGAGTTCTTTTACCGGTAAGCTAATAGTAATACAGTGAAGAGCCAATACCGAATTTAAATTGTGCGCGCAAGTCTAAGAATTGCGTGAGTAGCTTAGTAAAACAGGGCCCTGGTCTCTACTTCTTGAATCAAACTACTAATCTCTTACAACTCATATCAAGTGAATAAAATAAATATGGCTAAAACAAGCTAACAGTAACTTGTGCTAATTAACATTGATGTGGCACTGCTGATTTTCAACAATTATCATCTACTTGGTATGCATGTGGTTAATTGAAATAAGGACATCTACTGTTTAGGTATGTTAACACTTGCAAGTACTAATGTTGAAATTATTATTATGTGTAATTATGTTTTATTTAAATTTAGAACATAATGTTTAACCTTTAAAAAACATACATCTGGGTCACTGTTATTTAAGATGAAACTTAAGCTGTCTGTAGTAAAGTATTATTGTGATTCTGCTACTTTGTTTTCTGTTTAAAACAATGTGCTAAATTGCTTAATGTGTTCCATTAAATATCATTCAAACTTCTGCAGCTGCAACTGAATAAGTATGAAATTTTGTGCCTAAAATGAAGAAAACAAGAACAAAACGAAACCTCATTTTTTCTCTTTTTTGCCATTAGGACAAACATTTATAAAAACTATTGCTTAAATTTTTCAAAATTGTTTATTTTGGTGTTGATAATAACTTGAGAACCCATTCGTTATCTTAATGAAACTTCATGCTTAGATACATTATATCAATACGTCACTTGGGATTGTATTTGGGGTAGGCAGGGTCAAGGTCACCATAACTGAAAATAGCAAAATGGTTTTCACTCAATAATTTGAGAATGATTTGACTTATTGCGATAAAACTTCATAATGTATACTTTAAGAGAGACCTCGCTTTTGATTGCATCTAGGGTAGGTGGGGTCAAGGTGAACATTACTTTCAATAGCAAAACGGTTTCCACTCAATAACTTGGAAAAAACTTAAGCTTTATTTGTGATGAAACTTCATAATTATATATTCCTGAAATGAGACCTTGCTTTGAATTGCAACTGGTGTAGATGGGATCAATGTCAACATTACTATAAATAGAAAAACAGTTTTCGCTCAATAACTCGAGAACACGTTAAGTTACTGCCATGAAACTTCACACACAGGTACCTTATATCAAGACATTTCTTAGAGATTGCATCTGGGATAGGTGGCGTCAATGTCTCACTTACCAAACATAGAAAAACTGTTTCCCAGGCAATATCTTGCAAACTAATTGAAGTATTGCAATGAAACTTAATTTATAAATACCTTATATGGAGACCTAGCTTGGGATTGCCTTTAGGATGGGTTGGGTCCAGGTCAAGGTCACCATTCCTAGATATGGCAAGTTTTCCGTTCAATGTCCCGAGAGCTGATTCAGCTTTTGTGATAAAACTTCACACATGGGTACCTTATATTTAGACCTCACTTGGAATTGCATCTGACGGGTTGGGGGTCAAGGTCACCATTACTTAAAAAAAGAAAAACAGTTTTTTTTTTATATTTTGACAGAGATTGTTGTTGTTGTAGTTGTTATTATTGTGGGCACATTGTGATTGTTGTCTCTGAATTTTGTCCCAATGTCTATTTTGCTTGAATTTAATGTGATGGAAGATTTTGTAGTAATTTCTTGAATTTAATGTGATGGAAGATTTTGTAGTAATTTCTTGAATTTAATGTGATGGAAGATTTTGTAGTAATTTCTTGAATTTAATGTGATGGAAGATTTTGTAGTAATTTCTCTTTAACGACTACATTGTCTTGTGAGGGGTTCTTTAGGAGGGAGGAAGCCGTACTGCAAGCCAAAATGAATAAACACCATTTATTGCAAGTAAGGAGTGTAGTCATAAAATCACACATACATAAATCAAACATTCAAATTCATTAATGCACAACAACAAATAATACTTGAACAACATTTAGTCTTATTTAGAGCCACTCATTTTTGAAATGAATATTGTTTTACATTTATTTGAAATATTTTTTTTTTCATTTCATAACTTAGTTTAATCAACATAATTATTAAAATGATATAAATTCAAAGTAATTCAACTAAGTGCATTAAAACAGTAATGTTGTACATTTTAAACTTAGAATTAACAATTAATCAATTAAAATAAAGCAAAAGATAAAAACACACTATTCATTTTAAATAAGGAATGCAGTGAAGATGTAGTTCCTGGATTACTTTATATACTGGTAAGGTGTTTAATTGATCACCAGGTCAACTTTAAGAAAAAGCTTCTGTTCACTCTTGAAGCAACTTTTTTGTGCAATCATCATCATGTAACTTGCTCATAAGCAATTATCTGTTGGATATCTTATACGGTGTGGAAACTGGGTCATCGTGGTCAAAAACTAGATCACTGTATCAAATGAAATGAAAAAGCTCTGTGAACACTCTAGAGGCTGTATTATTTGTCCGAATCGTTATGAAACTTGTTCAGGACATGCTAAGATGACTGAGTTCAAAGTGGGTCTTTTTGGGACATAAACTCGGTCAACAGGTCAAATAAAAGAAAAATCTTGTTAATGCTCGACGTAAATAATAAGGCTGCAAGTGTGGGCTTTAGTTTGATTTATACTCATTGCTGTCTTTTAAAGCATCTTTGACATAGACGACCAAACGTATATATATAAGTATTTTTATATAACCATGAGCATGTTATTACCACCTGTGTATTCAGTTATGGCAAGTAGTTTGCAACTTTTCTACGATACTTTAAATAATTTAACTTGTTTCATAGTTTGCAACTGTTTATTTATTTCCAGTCGTGTGGGAGACTTTGGAGCTGGACGGGAGCGACATTTGCTATTCTCTCGTACTGGGAGAAATTCAAGACAAAGACCAATCTCAAAAGAGCCTCATCGACCATGGACTGTGACAATAGTGTGTTTAAGTGACACAAACAGTAATAAAGTCCCAACAGCTGATATTAAAGAAATGCTGATGAAGGCAGGACTGGGTACTAAAAAAATACAGTTCAGTTGTCAAGACAACATCATGGAAAAGATATGTTCGGAAGAAAAGAATGATAGCAACGAATACATAGGATTTCCCCAGCTCAAAAATTGCGGAGGATTTGAATTGCTTCGGATGTCAAGCAAATAACCGGAGTTTGAAAGTTATTGACTGCCCATGGACTATTAAAGAGTTGAAAAAATTCCTCGGTACTCAGGCAAAAATTTTTGTTCGACCAATCCAACAAAATTTATCTACCGAACCGGTTGTAATAGAGACGGCTGATGCTGACCTAAAAGAAAAATGTAGACAATGTTGGTCAAAAGATTGAAGTTCAAAATCTGAGATCTCACTGCCAAGTGGAATGTCAAGAGTCGCAGATCCAGATCCAGATCGAGACAAATTGGAAACCGACCAAGCAGCAACTGCAATAACCCTTGAAACTGACAGTTTTGTCTTTGTCTCAAGTGAACATGTCAATCAAGTGATCGAAGCTAATGACCACAACAGTCAACTTCTTTTGAATATGGAATCTGATGCGCAATCTGCTTATGTTGATACTGCTGTAGAACAGTCAAATGACAGCAACAATTCAGCTTTTGATCCACATTCAGATAATGTACATACTGTGGTTGAGAAGGCCATAGGATACATGGTTAGTCATAAAATAGAAGATCCTGTTGAAATGCTAAGATATCTGCAATCAGTTATAGTGACTGGAAGACAGCTTGACATTGACTCTAATGAAAACACCATAGAAGCAGGGGAAACCAATTTGATAAATGTTGATAGGCTAAATATCCTTGAAACTTCCTTGGATGAAATCAAGGCTATTCAAAACCCAAGACTGGTATTGGAGGTACAGTTTTACGATGAGGTAATTTGAAGATGATTTATTATAGCTACTCAAGTACAGATTTGGCTTAAATGTTTGATTTCGTAAAAAATCAACATCTTATCAGCCATTGTTAATTTGGTAAAGAAATTGGATGTAAAATGTTGCAGCAGGGCATATTCTCACTCCTGCGGATATCAGGCCTGGGCCCTTCCAGGGGGGAACGTTTACGCAAAATACCTTACCGGGGGGAATTTAGGAATATTTTTTTAATTTATTTAAAATAATGAATATCTAATCACTTTAATTAGATATTCTTATTAAAAATTGAAAATAACCCCAGGTAATGTTTAACAGCATAAAATACTTGTAGACACAAATTTTGTAATGTTATGCAGAATTCAAATTTCATTTTTCTTCTTTCATAGGGGGGGGGGCAATTTATTTATTTAATACAAACTTATATGTATTACCCTTTCAGATGGCCCATGACCTTGGCGTCCGAGAAAAGAATTTTTCCAGCTTGTACTCGGAGCAATAAAGGAAAAGTACTTTGATAATGGACTCCGTGAACATATGCTAGAGGACTATATAACAATTGGAAGGCTCTTCAGTAAGTGGCTTTAGGCGTCAATCACTTTGGGGAAAAAATATTAATGGTATACAAAAATTTCCTCATTATTGATTCAAGCGATTTTTTCTGATGAACCTAAAAAGCCGAAATTCAGAAGGTGTTCATTATGTTAACTAATACCAATGTTGTCAAAAAGATACTTTTTAAATATTAATTTATACAACAATGTATGAGGGTCATCCGTAAAGTTCGTGGACGGGGTAAATGGTCAATGGTTTGAGCCACCATTTTCGTGTCCGCTCCATATCTCCTATACCCTTTGAAGGATTTTCATGACACTTTGCTAAAATGTTTAGGTCATTGAGACGATGTGCAGAAGGCACGAGTCAGTGACGCCGGCTCAAGGCAAGGTCATACTTTAAGGTCAAAAGTTTGAGCCTTTTTTCGTGCATGGTCCATATCTCCTTTACCCATTGAAGGATTTTCATCAAACATGGCCACAATGTTTAGGTCATTGGGACGATGTGCGCAAGGCATGAGTCAGTCATGCTGGCTCAAAATCAAGGTCACCACTTCAAGGTTAATAAAATCTCGGCTGGGGATATAGCTGTCTCTTGGACTGCCTTGTTCAAATGGATACAATATTGTTGTTCCTCATAGTTTAAAATAATCTGAAATTGTGTAAAATATTTATTTGTTCTTTTCATAAGCATATCTGATATTCAGTTTAATATACCTGCAGAATGTTTTAATTTTTGTGATACCGAAATGTAAAGTTATCTACAAAATTAATATTAATTTCAAATCTGAGTAAGAGGTTAGCTATAAACTTTGTTATCCTCAGGCATGAGCATCTTACAGAATGGAAAGATTCCATTTTTCACTCATGACTATGAAGAGCAGATCTTTAGCTTGGCAGAGACAATATCAGAGTGCATTATGAATCTACGGATTGGCTTAGACTGGCTAGGTCTATATACAGTAAGTATTAAACAGTGAATCACAAAAAAATCATATTCAGTTTTTGCTCCTTACCATAGGTTGACACTGTCTTCTTGCTCAAAGAACAGGCCAAAACACAAAACAATGCTTTACAATGATTTGATCACCTATGTTTATGGTTGGTGATTTGTAATGCGATTTGTGGATGATAACAAGAATTTCTCTCCTGATAGAGTTTCTGGAGTCATTGCTTGCTATATTTACTGTCCACACCCTATAACATGACAGTTGTAATTACTGCCAAATAACCAATGGTTTTAGGTATAATGTTATGTTTTTTTTTCTGATACAGGTTGGACTCACTCTCCCGTCATTTAGGTATTTACTAAGACCAACAAGTACTACCATGACGGTGAGACTCCTGACGCACTTGCTGGCGCCCGTTCTTTCCGAAATGGGGTCTAATAGTAGAGGCGGTGAAAGCAAAGTTTATGCAGCATTTACAAGATACATGCGGGAAGCAGCTGGTAAATAAAACATTATATTTTCAAAACAAAGAATGTGAACAAAAACTGCTATACCTTCTTTAAAATATAATTCTTTCCTTTCATTTATTCCTTCTGAGGAATCATGCTCCTTTAATGTGTTGCCTCAGGTCAAAAATTAGGACAAATCAGAAAAAGGCTTGTTTACCCTTGTGACCCAATCTGCATTACCTGGTAGACTTGCAGAAAAATTACCTTATTTATTGACAGAGGTCTGGATATATAAAAATTATTCACTTCTCCAAGGACAAGTACATTGTAAAATTCTTCTTGTCCGCCAGCCAAGGTCAATTGTAAAGTAAAAAAATGGCTCTCAAGCTATGGAAAAAAATTTGTAATTTGCAAATTCCTATTAATGCATTAAGTATTAAAATTAAATATATTCTTTTTCTTGTAAGAAATAATAATGTTTTTAAAAACAGGGAAATCTTGACATATCACAATCAGATTTGCTTTTTGTTCAATTCTAAATACGCCCTATTCGACCATTAAATTAATGTTAGCTGCATAAATAATTCACTGTGAAATTTGGTAATGTTTATTATTGTACTGAATATAATCGTACATACTTTATGTCTTAAAACTCTTAAGTGATCAAAACTGTACCAGTGACCTTGATATACGTCTAATATGTACATTGTGTACTATTTCAAATACATGTTTACTCATGGACATCTCTACCTAAAGTATTTGGAAAAAAACTTAAAACTGTATGAACACCTAAATGCAGCACTTGATGTATACTAGCAACGTTTATAAAGGACATGATTGAGATTTTTAGTCCCCTACCGTGTAACCGGAGGGGACTATAGGTTACCCCCGGTCCGTCCGTCTGTCTGTCAGTCCGTCTGTCCGTCCGAATCTGGATCCTGCGATAACTCAAAAAAATACTTAAAGCTATGTTGATGAAACTTGGTATGTGGATAGAGGGGCAATATGGGGAATATGCACGTTATTTAAGTTTTTTTGTCAGACCAAAATTGTGGTTGCTATGGTTACAGAAATAATTGAAAGCTAAAGTCCTGCATCCTGTCATAACTAAAAAGTACTTAAGCTAGGTTATAAAACTTACTTCGACAACATTAACCCGGTAGGGGACTTCTGTTTTGTCTGTGACAAAGCTCTTGTTAAATTTAAGAACAAAAGAAGAATAAAATGACTGCCAGTACAAGTCTGATATTAACTTGCCTAAATCCAGATGTTGAAAATCTTGACCCGAAATATGGACGTGTCGTTTATTTTTCATTCTTGTTTAACATCTTACTGACTTGAATACTGTTGTGGTCACTAGTCTTAATATCAGAGCCTGTGAAAATTTTGTTTGCATCTGACATTGAAAGACCTGTTGCATTTTTTCTCGAGCTTACAACTTGTATTATTGTTTTATAGCATCAAAATTGTTCTTGTCCGCAGAGAAGTTTACAGGAAAATTTTACATTAAAGTCTTCACATTCAAATTACCCATGTTGGACGAGTCGGGCATAGGATTTCCACACCCCTGAAATTGATATATGGGACGATATGTGGGTATGTTGAAAGTGGGTCATATCGGGTCAAAAACATGGTCAATACGTACTTTATATTTAAAAAATGAAACTCTAGAAGTAAAAAAGATAGCTGCCAGTAGTGCTTTAGTTTGCTCTGTAATCAGGTGAGCCACCTAGGGCTGTCTTGTTTAATTTTTCTGCAGACACATCTCACTTTATTATTTGTATGATGCAGACTATGCTTTATCGACCATCTTTTTTTACTCAGGTGGTAGGAGAGAGACGGTCACCTTAAACAAGATCCTCAAATTTGCCACTGGCGCAGAAGAAGAACCCTTGCTTGGCTTCAGAATGCACCCAACAATCAGGTTTCCAGAGGTGGAAAATAGCTTTCTTCCTACAGCTAACACATGTGCCAACACTTTGAATCTCCCAAGACCAACTACGGACAGGCCTTTACCACCAGACCAGACTTTGTTTTATTTTTATGACTTGGCTTTCTCAAACACATTTTTTGGTATGGTGAAACTGTACTCCAGCCAACGAATGCATGTCTGCACAATAATTGCTATTTCAAATGTTTAAAGACTTACTCACTTACACATTGTTTATAGTTATATGTTAATCCAATGTTTAGGAAACTGGATTATAGAAACTTTTATGTTGCTAAAAAATTAATTTTATTACTTTACATTTGAATTTGTTGATGAAAATTGAGAGGGAATATAAAATACTTAATATAAATGTGTCTGTCTGAACTTTTGTTAAAAGTTTGCCTTCAAAAGTCTTGCAACTTACACAAGTTATTCACTTGAAACTTGATTTACATGATTTATCATCAACTTCAGTATCAGCAGCAACACTTTCCATAACTCTGTTTTGAATTTTGGCAGAGTTATGCCTCAATTCACTTAGATTTGCTGGTTAAAGTTTATATTCAAAAGTATTGTCATTTCAAAATTTTAGAATTTATTGCTTGAAACTTGGCATTCACGTTTGTCGTCCACTCCAGTATCAGGGGAAACATTTGTCATAACTCTGGTTTTATATCTTGGCAGAGTTATGCCTCCTTTTTTACTTAGTTTTCTGGTTAAAGTTTATACTCAGAAGTTTTGTTACTTCAAAACTAAGAAGTTTTTTACTTAAAACTTTGCATTCACTTTTGACTTTTGTCATTAAATCCAGTATCAGTGGCAACATTCACCACATTAAACAATGTTTTGTATTTTGGCAGAGTTATGTAGTTTTGAAGTTTGTTACTTCAATACTATAGAAGTTATTTTTTTGAAATTTGACATCCACCTTTTTTATGAACTTCAGTATCAGGGGCAACATTGTCCGCAACTCTGTTTTGTATTGTGACAAGAGTTATGCCCCCTTTTAAATAGATTTTCTGGTAAAAGTTTAAATTCAAAAGTTTTGTTATTTTTCTGAACATTGATATACACGTTTGTCTTCAGTACATGTATAAAGGGCAATTTTCCCCATAAATCTGTTTTGTATTGTGACAGCTACACACCTTTTCACTAAGATTTTCTGGTTCAAGTTTATTTTCAAAAATTTTGTTACTTCACAACAATAGATGTTATTTACTCGAAACTTAGAATATACTGTTGTCATCAACTCCAGTTTCAGGAGCAACAATCCACATAACTCTGTTTTATATTTTGAAAAGAATTATATTCTTCTTTCCACTAAAAATTTACATAGGTATGTCCACTTATGTATAAACTTTGATTAAGTTTTTGTTCTAAAGTCTTGAACTTAAAAACTTAAAACTTTGAATAATTTGATGAACGATTTGCCTTAATTCAGATCTGTTTTTAACTGTTGTATATCCCGTACACTGTCAAAAATATGTACCAATTGATATATTTCAAATAGTCAAACGTGCCGTCCTCTGACAGCTCTTGTTATTCCTGTCTGTCTGCATACAGAAAAATTAAATGATTTATAATATTGCTCTGTTATAAAATTCAAGCCATTTCTCAATTAGAGTCAGTTTTACCTATTGCTATAATTAAAAAAAATCTGTAACTGTTTGAGGGGGTTACAATTGTTTATTTGTTATATCGTTATCTTTTATTATGCCTCAAAGGTGGCCTTACAGTAGTCAAACTGTGATTTGTCAGTCAGTCTGTCTATCGGAGACCATGTCAGCTCTATAACTTAGTCACTCATTGATGGATTTTTGAATGACATGGCACAAGTTTTTGTCAAGGTGACGTGAACAAAACCGAAGTCTGTATCATTAAGGTCAATGTCACACTTAGATGTCAAAGGTCCATTTTTGGGCCAGCACCCGTTGGGGGGGAAAATGTAACAGTTATGACAGCTCTTTTTATCTTGAAAGTTTATTTTTATTGTAGAGTCAAAAGATGCATTCTTCTTTATTGCGTTTTATAAAAAGGCATGTAATTGTTTTTAGCAAATACGGTCAAATGTTTTATTAATCTTACAATTACAGAATGTGTTTAACTATTCACAGATACCAGTTTTATATTTTTAGTTTTTATACCCATGAATGGTGGCACACTGTCTGTCTCTTTATGCACTTACAGGAGAGTATTTAAGTGGCTATTATTTTGGACAGTTTAGTTGATTATCATTAGAGTTAGGGTTAGTTTTGCTTTTGTGTGGCTAAAACTTTCATTTATGTGGCTATTTTAAGATACATAAGTATCTGTATTACGTAAGGTAGCCACTTAATTACTCTCCTGTTAGAACGTACGTCAGTCCAACTTACTTTTCCAGTTAACTCCTACATTTCTTATGGGATTTTCATTTTTATCAGAGTTATTGCCCTTGGTTTAAATTTACCTTGTAAAGCTTGTCTGTCACCTCCTTCATTTCTTATGCAATTTTCACCAAACTTTCACAAAATGATTATTATCAAGTGATATAGCGCATATTATCATGCTTTTTGTATGTGGTCATTTTTGCAAGAGTTATTGCCATTTGTGTAAATTTACCTTATAAAGTTTATCTTCTGCACTCCTCCTACATTTCTTAAGTTATTTTCACTAAACTTTCACAAAATGATTTATATCATGTGATGTACGGCATATTCACACACTTTTTGTATCTAGTCATTTTTTGTCGAGTTATTGCCCTTTGCGTTTTTCAACTTCGTTTAATCTTTTATTAAACATAGATTATTTTAATTTTTGTCAGAATGGTGGCATTATTTTACTTTTCGTCAGAATGGTGGCATAATAGGTGTGTTCACATTTCTAGTCATTTCTGCCTTCCTTTATAAGGGCATTTTGTGTATTTGTAATTTTCATATAGTGTAGACTTTCATCAATTGTTTGTCTGTTTGTTCAATATTGTTTTTTTTCTCAGTTCAACTATTCAAAATGTTCTGCTATACCTTATGCATATTTTTAAATAAATGCTCTTTACTTCCCTCATTTGTATTGTCAGTTTTCATAATAGTAGTCACGTGACGAAGTGCACGTGGTGAGCTTTTGTTACGGTGTGGTGTGCTAAATGTGATTACATTGTATCTATAGATTACAATTTATATCTAACGTGACTTGTTAAAATGCTTGACAAATATAAAGATCACTAAATTAAATTAAGCTGTATGTGGACAAATCTATAAGAAGCTTCTAAATGATATTATATATATATATATATATATCATTTTCCAGTGGGGGCTTAAAGTAGATTAGCTTTTTTTCTGTCGTCTTTGAGAAGTTTGTCTCTTGTGTAGAACTTAAATAATTGACCTAGAGTCATTAATTTGACATGAATAAATCTGGGCCAAGTGTGAGGTTCGGAGCTCAATAAAACCGGTTTAAACCGCCAATGCTTTGCATGGACCGTCCCAAAGCGGTGACCCCAGTTTTATTCAGTTTTAGCTCAACTATTCACCGAATAGTCCGAGCTCTACTACTCACCCAAATGTCGGCGTCTGCGTCCGCGTAATGCTCTGGTTAAGGTAACGTGCAACATCTCAATATCACTGTTTCTACTACAGGTATTCAATTGAAACTTCACACGTGTTCGGGGTCATTGTGTGAGGTCACTGACCAAGTTCCATAACTCTGACCTGCAATTTAGCAGAAATATGCCCCCTTTCGTACTAAGAAAATTGGTTCAGGTAAACGTGCAACATCTCCATATCACTGTTTCTACTACAGATATTGAAATAAAACTCTACATATGTGTTCAGTGTCTTAATAAACAGTCACTGACCAAGACCTACTACTTTGACCAGCCTTTTAGCAGGATTATGCCCCCATTTTGTACTTAGAAATGTCAGGTTAAGGTTTGCGTGCAAGTTGAAATTCAGGTTAAAGTTTGCATGCAACAAGAACATATCTCTGTAACTACTACAGATAGTCAATTGAAACTTCACACATGTCTTCGGGATCATCATGCGAGGTCACCGACCAAGGCCCATAACTCTGACCTGCAATTTAGCAGAATTATGCACCCTATTGTACGTTTTTTACTTAGGAAATTCAGGTAAACGTTTGCGTGCAACAACTCCTATCTCTGGCTGACATGCAGACTTAGCATGGGGTTGCATTTGGGGCTAGTAGGGTCAAATTCAAGGTCACTGTTGCTAAAAATAGATAAAAAGTTTGCGCTCAATAACTTCAGTTAGGGTGGAGATATTGTGCTGTAATTGTTTGTGTAGGTAGGTTAAAGGCTGATTTAGCGAGGGATTGCATTTTGGGCCAGTGGGGTCAAGGTTACTGTTACTAAACATAGAAAAAGAGCTTCCGCTCGATAACTTTAGTTTGAATGGAGGTATTGTGCTGTAAGTTTGTTTGTAGGTAGCTTACATGCAGACCAAGGGTGGGTTTGCATTTGGGGCCAGTTGGGTCAAGGTCATTGTTACTAACAATGGAAAAATGGTAAAGGTCATTGTTACTAAAAATGGAAAAATGGTTTCCGCTCAATAACTGGTGTTTTGGATGGAGGTATTGTGCTGTAATTTTGTATGTAGGTAGACCTTGCTTTCAAATTTAATTAAATTCAACTAAATGAATTGGCAAAAAGTTGAAAATCTAGTTTCTTGGCATGGTCACATTTCTTGTTTTAATTTATAAATTTTCAGCCTTAAGTTTATATATACAATATAACTACTACAGATATTCAACTTCATATATGTCTTTGTGGTCATTATATCAGGTGACTGACAGAAAATGTAGATTATACTATCAAAGCGGAAGAATAGTCTTGGGACAGCTCTTGTTTTGTATGCGTTTATTGAGTGTTTTTCTGCTGTGCCTAATTGTTTGGCTATTAGTTACTTATCATAAATAAAGGAACTCGTGCTATGGCAAGATTTTTCTTTCCTGCTGATGCAGTTGAAATTTCACATTGTTTATATTTTACATGGGGTATCAAGATGAAACTGAACTGCCAATGCCCTATGACAACGTGGCATGCGGGGGGGGGGGGGTATTCAGGCACGACAGTGACAGTTCTAGTTTGCACTATCACGAACAGGAGGAGGTATCTGCGCCCTATCGACATAACATGTTGTTAGAAAAATAAAGATGAACGTTAAAACAAATATTAAAAGTTAGATGAACATCATTTGATCCATATTGGACGGTTTTAGGTCAAGCCCATAAGCTACCATTAAGCGCATAGACATGGATGTCGGTATTAGAGCTACAACAATTCATCTATGGATCGATTCGATTCTATTTCGATTACTAATATTTTTAAGCTTATTACTTTGGTTCGATTAATCTTTTATTTATATAAGCTAAATTTTAGCGAGTCAATATTTGAAATAGAGGAACATATACATTATATATATTAATTATTATTGATGTCATTGTATCAGTTAATGTAAACGTCTGTACCTTATACATGATTAACTAAATAAGAAACAAAGGAAAATGATTATACAGTTTCAAAAGAAAATTTAATACAGTATAACAGCAAACATGATGGCGCCATCCGTTTACATGACAAAGATGCAAAAGTATACTTTTTATTTATTGATTTATGATTTTTTTCTGTAAACATGTAAAATAATCGAATCGAAAATGACTGAATAAATATCGACAATCGAATCGGTGAGTCTCAGTCGACTGACCGAGGCATCGAATGAATCGTTGCAGCCCTAATTATACAAAATAAAGTAAAGGTGATACTCTTTAATGGGTGTTTCATTTCAAATCGAGATACATTAATTTTGATTATGTCTGTTAATGATATCAACACATGTAAGGTAATCATCAATCCCATGATTGACATCAAGTCTTGGGGAAGCGATCTGTCTTTGTACCATCTCCATGCAATGGTCACTGATAATCTTTTCCAGAGGTGTAAATATTGGTCTCTCTCCAATCCCAACAGTTTGTTCATCGCCGGACTCTTCGGCACTATCGTCGTTTACATCTACAAAGCCAATGGGTGACTGCAGCTGGCCCGATAACCAAAGCGCTTGCGGAGACGAATTCACTGTTCTAATTCTATGTGTCGACCATGCTTGAGCCCAAAGACTAAGTCTTCTATTTATTTCATCCATGTATATGTAGTGAAGAGCAATTAAATGCACCATGTTTAAGCAGTCCAGTATCCCGTTGTCCTCCATAAAATAAAACAAATTATAGAAGAAACACAAAACTCCTTCAAAAACATCCCGCCACAGTCTCTCAATTCTTTGGTTATGTGTACTGCGTCCAGTAATCATACTGCCAGTCCCTCGTTTCGCCAACATGAAGTCTGCAACAGCCACGTTTTCTAATCCTTTGTCAGATCTTACCCTTTTTGGAATCCCATACGTGTGTACACCTGATTTGAAACTTTTTAACACTGTGCCTGCGCGATTGTTGTCTGCACACGAGAGAAACGTGACCATCCTGCTGAAGCCATCTATTCCCCCTATAATCACAAATCTCCATCGAACGAGCTTGTGGTTAGTATCTATGTGCCACAGATGATTTGGACCCATTACCTCGTACACACGCCTGTGAAGACGACCACGTTTTCTCTCTGAAACCCCTTTTGAGTCGACTCTATGAATGCTGTCCCTTAAACGATACCGCTGGACATTAATGCCTGTTTGGTGAAGTATTTGCATTATCATGTTCTCGCCACAAAATGGGAACTCGTTTATTACTTTTTTGACATGCCCGTCGAGGTTGTCATCCGTAAGTAATGAAAATGCATGTCGACTAAGACCATATCTTACCATTCTTCGATAAATCGTGCGTTCAGATACAACCACCAGCTTCGCAATCTCACTTATTTTAAAACCATTTTCTAGAAAATATTGCAGAACTTAGGAATGTCAAATTGTGGTGCGCCGCTTTTAGATCTGTCTTTGTTTGGTTTAATGCCACCATATTTGTTGCATTCAATTCTCAACTGCATCATGACAGATCTATTTGAAATACCATTTCCATTTCATATTCTGATAGTTTGCTTACGATGTCTGACGTAATATTCTGATGTTTGAACGTCTCAATAGCACTATTTAAACCCAATTTTTGGAGAATTCCATTCATTTTTTTTCTTTGCAAAACGATGCAGGAGAAAGACAATATCATCATGCATAATATATCGCATGTTAATGAAAATTGCATATTATTAAATGACAAAACAGTTTATAAAGGAAAACTGACATCATATGATACAAAATGAGCACCATGGACAAGCAGAACCTCGCATAGAGGCAAAATGACATCATTTAATGGAAAATGAGCATCATGTAATTAAAAATGACTGCGTATAATGTCAAACTAGCATCATATAATGGAAAATTAGCATCATATAACGATAAAAATACAACACCTCATAAAGATGCAAAATGACATCATATAATGGAAAATTAGCATCATGTAATTAAAAATAAGCATCTTATAATGTTAAACAAGCATCATATAATGAAAAATGAGCATCATATAACGATAAAATTACAACACCTCATAAAGATGCAAAATGACATCATATAATGGAAAATTAGCATCATGTTATTAAAAATAAGCAGCGTATAATGTTAAACTAGCATCATATAATGAGAAATGAGCATCATATAACGATTATCATACAGCACCTCGTATAGATGCAAACTGACATCATATAGTGAAAAATGAGCATCATATAATGATCTACAAATAGGCAGCACCTCGTATAAAGTCAAACAAGCATCATATAATAGAAAATGAGCAGCCTATAACGATGAACTAGCATCAGAACATAGCAATTAGACATAATATTGACAACAACAAGCATAATAGAATGACGCATGAGCAAAATATAATGGAAAAAGGGCACCATATAACGAAAATTGAACACCATATAATATATTTGCACATCTTTTTACGATATATCCACAGCTCATACAAATAATTGTCATGTTAAGGCAGTGATGGCGTTCCATACAGTACAGTACAGCAAATGATGATATGTCAAATGTAAACATAAAGCTCAATGGTACCGTAGAAAGTATGTGAAGGGCATCAGATCATTGTGTACAAAAGTATAAACAACATCATACACGCCATATGTCCCGGATTGTCCGGGATTGAGTATATCAGTATGAGTATATTATTATGAGTATTATTATGAGTATATTATTATGAGTATATTATTATGAATATATTATTATGAGTATATTATTATAAGTATTATTATGAGTATATTATTATGAGTATATTATGATGAGTATATTATGATGAGTATATTATTATGAGTATTATTATGAGTATATTATTACGAGTATTATTATGAGTATATTAGTATGAGTATATTATTATGAGTATATTATTATGAGTATTTATTATGAGTATATTATTAGTAGTATTATTATGAGTATATTATTATGAGTATAATTATGAGTATATTATTATGATTATTACAATGAGTATATTATTATGAGAATATTATAATGAGTATTATTATGAATATCTTATTATGAGTATATTAATCAGAGTATATTATTATGAGAAATATTATGGGTATTATTATGAGTATATTACTATGAGTATTGTTATGAGTATTATTATGAGTATATTATTATGAGTATTATTATGAGTATATTATTATGAGTATTATTATGAGTATATTATTAGGAGTATTATTATAATTATTATTATCAGTATATAATTATGAGTATTATTATGAGTATATTATTATAAGTATTATTATGACTATTATTATGAGTATTATTATGCTAATATTATTATGAGTATTATTATGAGTATATTATTATGAGTATTATTATGAGTATATTATTATGAGTATATTATTAAGAGTATTATTAATAGTATATTATTAAGAGTATTATTATGGATATATTATCATGAGTATTATTATGAGTATATTATTATGAGTATTATTATGAGTATATTATTATGAGTAGTATTATGAGCATTATTATGAGTATTATTATGAGTATATTATTATGAGTATACTATTATGAGTATATTATTAGTAGTATTAATTTGTGTATATTATTATGAGTATATTATTATGAGTATATTATTATGAGTATTATTATGATTTTATTCCTATGAGTATTATTATGAGTATTATTATGAGTACATTATTATGAGTACATTATTATGAGTACATTATTATAAGTACATTATTATGAGTATTATTATGAATATATTATTATGAGTATTATTATGAGTACATTATTATGAGTACATTATTATGAGTATATTATTATTAGTATATTATTATGAGTATATTATTATGAGTATATTTTTGTGACTATACTATTATGGATATAATTATGATTATACTATTATGAGTATTTTTCTGAGTACAATATTATGAGTATATTATTACGTCTATATTATTATGAGTATAATTATGAGTATGATTATGAGTATATAATAAAGAGTATTATTATGATTATTATTATGAGTATATAATTATGGGTATTATTATGAGTATTGGTATGGGTCTTATTATGAGTATATTATTATGAGTATTATTATGAGTATATTATTATGAGTACATTATTATGAGTATTATTATGAGTATATTATTATGAGTAATATTATGAGTATATTTTTATGAGTATTACTATGAGTATATTATTATGAGTATTATTATGAATACACTATTATGAGTATTATTATGAGTATATTATTATGAGTATTATTATGAGTATATTTTTAGATAAAATATAAAGAAACAACTACCTATGGACCCTTATTTTTGGAGGCACGAGACCAGAAACCGGACTTTGTTTGTTTTGGCCTAACCACTCAGCCGCACCTACTTTAAATCATAGTAGGGATTTGTTAACTCTATGTATACTGTTCATCTGTATTCTCGCGGTACTTAACCTGTAAGTAAATATTTGGAGCAAAACACAACTAACAAAACATTTTCTTTCAATAACATGCTATAAATTCAACCTTTTCACGAAAAATAACAACTGGAAATTGTGTTTAAAAGTTAAGTATTCGTCTTTAAATTATTTTGTTTTTCAATGCACCATGCAGCCATCTTGAAAAATTACGTCATCGCGCGGTAAAACTTTTGTTTTGAAATAAGTTTGCTGTTAGTGTATAAAAAAGAAAACAAATACACTTTAAATTGTTGGATTGAAACCTTTAACAAATATAACAAAATAATAATTTGAGTCTTCATTTATATTTACTCCAGCAGACGAAAGTGTAGACATTGACCCCCTAATGTCTACTGATAGCTGCAAGCTGATTCGAAATCTTTATATTTTTGGTTTCAAATCATATTACTTGTTTAAATTCGAATGAATTAATTTATAACTTATTATTTTCTTAAAGAAAACCAAAAATATGTTAGATGTTGACAATTAAGCATGAAAATCCGAAGATAAACAAATACCGCGAAAAAAGAGATACCGCGAGAATACCGATGCCGAGTAGAGTTTATTTTCATAAGTTAAATTAGGTCCAAAGACCCATGAGGACAACATATTTACATAAAGCAATATGGCAGGACAGAGTATAGAACCGAAATAACTAAACAAGTACTCGCATACCATGTTCGTTGGTTATGGAGCATACAATTATGAAAAACTGTAAAACACGTTGGAGATTGAGATGGCGCAATCATGTTTTACTAAACAGGGTACGAATAGAGTAGTGTAACATATAATGTGGAGATAAAACTATAAAGAGACATATGTCATAGAAATATGCATACGCTTGCGAGCCTAACAATTTTAAATACATATAAGTCACATGAATAGGACATCTCAGTTTAAGTTAAGTTTAAATCTCAGTACATACTTAAAGTTACAAATAGTATAACAACAGTCTGGTTAGTAAAATTAGTCATATAAGGACTGATTTCTTAACTCAAAGGAATAAAATATATAAGCCCCTAAATTTCTAAGCAACTTTTTGTCCTGGGTATATATTTAGCACGTACATCTTTATATACAACACATTCCATAATAAAGTGATATTCATCTTCTAACGTATTACATAAAAAGCATGTTCTGTTTTCAACTGGTGTGGCTTCAGCTATGTATGTAATACATGTGTTTTCAACTGGTGTGGCTTCAGCTTTGTATGTAATACATGTGTTTTCAACTGGTGTGGCTTCAGCTTTGTATGTAATACATGTGTTTTCAACTGGTGTGGCTTTAGCTATGTATGTAATACATGTGTTTCCACTGGTGTGGCTTCAGCTATGTATGTAATACATGTGTTTTCAACTGGTGTGGCTTCAGCTATGTATGTAAAACATATGTTTTCAACTGGTGTGGCCTCAGCTATGTATGTAATACATGTGTTTTCAACTGGTGTAGCTTCAGCTATGTATGTAATACATGTGTTTTCAACTCGTGTGGCTTCAGCTATGTATGTAATACATGTGTTTTCAACTGGTGTGGCTGCAGCTATGTATGTAATACATGTGGTTTCAACTGGTGTTGCTTCAGCTATGTATGTAATACATGTGTTTTCAACAGGTGTGGCTTCAGCTTTGTATGTAATACATGTGTTTTCAACTGGTGTGGCTTCAGCTATGTATGTAATACATGTGTTTTCCAAAATACCGACGAAGAGCTTAACAAACGCTTTACAGCTGTATCCATTTCAATGGATGATTTTTTTTCAAAAACGACACTATATTTCTAATAAATTTAGTTGACTGTGGTGTTTTCTTTTACTTTGTTTATATAATTTATTTTTTCTTTTTGGGATCTATGGCAACAATTAGAAAATTGTCCAGTTGCTAATCTGTGAACAGGTCCCTTTAAGTCCACCAATTTGTGTATACCAATCAAAGTTGATACGGCTCACTTGTTTCATATTCCTTCATTTTCAATGGTTTATTTGTTTGAAACAGGTGTCTTTTAGGATTGTCATTATTATGAGTATTATCACTATGTTATAGATTATTGTACTTTATATATTTCAAAATTCACTCCTTAGTAGCAAAATAAGACATTTGCAAAAGTGACTCTTATCAAATTTAAGTATAATGACGTTTTCAGCGGAATGGCTAAAACTATTCTCTACTGAACAGAATATGAGTAAATTGACGCCTTGCATTAGAGCTTTGTAGTATCATGTTTTTCACAAATCATATATCACACACCTATGAAGAATATGAGCTCTGTTTTCACATTTTTAAGCGTGAAGAAGGTGATTGACCAAACACATGGTTTGCGTGAGGATCTCAAAAGAATATGACGTCATTGCATATCGCAAGCTGGATGTGATTGTAACGTTTCGCCCGAGCTTCGGGTATCAAGTATGGCGCAGACAATTAAACAACACAACAAACAATATAACTAATATGTATATATAATTTTCCTCAAGCTACCTTGCTTTATAATTAGCCTATTATAGACAAATAATTGATATGGAACAGTAAATTATACAGAATTAACTATTATTATTATATAATGACCCCGAGCACGACTTCGAGTCTGCTTTGATATCCTGAGGGTGATCTTGAACATTGTATTGACCTCGAGTCCTTGGTATGAAACACTGTCCAATACTCTGTGTCTGGTACACAGAAATGTATGGAGTCTATACTATATAAAACTCGAACCCTGGGTATGCAACCCTGTACCCTGAGTATAGTGACTTTGTGTCTTGGTACGAGGGTATGGAGATTTTATATTATCAATTTATTAGCGACCCGGGCTTTTGAGGGAAAGGAATCCTACTAACATGGCCCATATGTTGCAAGAAGAGGATTGCCAGCCTCAGAGCACCCAAAGTCCCTAGTGTTTAATCAATAATATAATTTTAATACCTTTAATATTTCTCAGGATGTTAACTCAACGACGTCGGGATCAGATCCGCTAGAATTTATCAAAGCTCACGCTTTTATACTACCCGCACATCCGGGCAACTTAACAACCTAATTACTCATGCGTAATTAACAAGGGCTTTATTACCTAACGCATGCGACCTTCCACACATTACTTTCTTTGAGAAATATTTGCCCTTAGGCGCAATCAGTGTTTGTGTGTAATATAGAACAATTGATTGGGTACATTTGTCACACAATCACAGACTTTACAGGAAATGGGAAGAATAAACCTGTGATGTGCGAAACATTAGGCGAGTTCGTCATATCGTACCTGACGTAACTGCTATACGCTAGATTAAAGTAGGAGCAAAGTAACATTATATATGATGAATGCAATATTTGACACAAACGACTGCATCAGTGTAGTTAAACACGTGCGCTACCTGGTATTCTAATTTATTTATGGTACTTCAAAGAGACTTTTAATTAATATTGTGTATATAAAGACAACATTAAAATATAAACATTAAAATATAAACCTTACCATATATGATAGTGTCGTATACTGTTATATCTCCGCAAATAAAGAATAGTCGAATTGTTATGCAATATGACGTTTCAACATTTCAACTGTGTTACAGTCAGTTTGGGCACGAAAAAAGCGTGATAGACGTCCATGTTTCCAGACGATTTCCTTCCATTTTACAGCAATTGCTTTAATATACTCATGTACATGTATTGGAATTCAAACACGAATGAATATTTCTTCAGGCATGATGCAGTTTTAGCGCTTTTTTCGTGCCAGCATGAATAGCTGTGCGTTGTACTACAATAATTGAAAGCCAACATACAGGCAATTATTGATCTGAAAAATAAAATGTTTCGATAGTGTACTTTATCTCGGTGCGTCGATGATCAGTGTATCGTTAAAGCTATTTGGAATCTCTCCTGGACTTTGGTGTGCTAGTTCCTATTTACCGAGACCTATATTGCGCATGTAATAACACGCAAATGGACTGATACATTCGTAGCTGCCCACTTGCATTTTGATGGTGGTGATATGGATTATGTTTGTATATATCAAAAGTCTTACCGTTTCCTTACTGCACTTTCAAAATGCTTTTATGATGCATTGAACTGCAGGGCAACTAATTGAAATTAAACATATTGGAAGTTGTTTTGATCGTTCAACTCACCTGATAGGATGATAAACCATGATCTAATGCATTATTAATTTAAGTAGTTCTCCTCGATCTGATTTATTTTATAGTGTGCTTCGAGGAAAGGGAGAATGCAAATTTGGATGAGAACTTTACATGTTGTACCACATAATAAAACATCAAACAAATTTGAAAGCTTACATTTGTTATGGTAACATAACATTTCTTAGCATGAGAACACGTAATATAGAAGTACATTTGCGTAAGGCTTTTGACTGTTTGATTTCAGTTTCGTTTTCGTAGTGTGGTTGTTGAAAAACACTGGATTACTTTATGTGTGTCTTAGATAATTTTCATTGCATCGGCAATCTCACTGTAATTCGTTTAAAAAATTACTTTAGAAGTTTGATTACGTGAGTCTTTGACTGTGTTATTGCATTGTTCGTTTACGAGTTGAGGATGTTGAAGTAGACACGAATCATTGTGTTTGTTACGGAATTTTCGTTTCATCATCATTTTCTGTGTAATTAACAACTAAGGCAGTACTGTCGAAAGTAGTTCGACCTCGAACTAATTTATTTTATAATTGGTATCCTTATCGAGGAAGGGGTGTGTGCCAATTCTATTGAGAACATTGCCTGTTTCACCTCTTATCGATAATAAAACATCAAACACATTCGAAAGCTGACTTTTGTATTGTTGCATACCGTTTCCTTGCACGAGAAACATTATTTTAATAGTTTGATTTCGTAAGGCCTTTGACTGATTTATTGCATTTTTAGCTCGACTATTCGAAGAATAGATGAGCTTTCCTAGTACCCCCGGCGTCGGCGTCGGCGTCTGAATTTGGTTAAAGTTTTTATTCAAAAGACTTTTAACTTCAATACTACATCAGTTATTCACTTGAAACCTGGAATATACCTTTGTAATCAACTCCAGTGTCAGGGCAACATTCCCCATAACTCTGTTTTGTATTTTGACTGAGTTATGCCTTTATTCACTTAGACTTTCTGGTTAAAGTTTATATTCAATTGATTTTAAGACTTTACACGAATGTTAGCCTCAACATGACAACGTGTCTCCGTATGAATCCGTATTGTATTGTATTGTGTTGTGTTGTGTTGCGTTGCGTTGCGTTGCGTTGCGTTGCGTTGCGTTGCGTTGCGTTGCATTGCATTGCATTGTATTGTATTACGTGTTTTGAAGGAAATCACTTTGTGGATTTAAAGTCAATGGTGGAGTCTAATGAATAGACAAGACGTTTGCCAGATCTACACACCATATGTGTTGAAATTGTCCGGAAACTGCGATTTTGGTAGTCCAAATCGAAATGGTCGCAAACTATGTTGATTTTGGTGAAACTGTTCATCATTTCCGAGCCATTTGACAGATTTTTACGAAATTAAAAGTAATCGGGTTAATCGGCGGTTTTAGTAAACTGTACCAAGAAGTTGTGAGGTGACTGTAAACTGGGCGCTGTTTACCTTTCTCTTAGTATAGTGTATATACGTATGGAACATTTTAACAAATCAGTGTCACAAGTACCTGCGATACAATGTCAATTTTATGGAAAATGCTTATAGTCGCATAATCCCCGACAGTTGCGTGTCCTTGTCCAATTCGTTCACAAAACATATGACAAACAGTTTTCATTCCATTCACTGTATAATGGCATTATTCATAAAACATACATATAAATCATCTTATAGACGCTTTGACAAAAAATGGAAAGGAGCACGCAAGGAATAATATTGGAAGCACATTTCTGTGAGCCATTATTTTAAAGGTAACCTATATTCCATAGCTTTCAAGCTTAGTATTCTTATTTTCCTTGATTTTGGAAGTGTGTTTGACAAGAACCATAACTCTGTCAAGGATTTTGATTTAATAATGGCCCTTTGTACTTATAGGTTTTTGTTTAAGTCCACTTTTCTAAAAAACAGTTTGACAAAATTAATTAGTGTGAACAAAATGAATGTGTAGGACAAAAAGCATAACTCAGTCATGCATTGTGTTTAACTTTTAGTTCTTTGTTAGCTCGCCTATCACCGTATAGTTCTAGCTACACTACTCACCTGTTCGGCGGGGTCGGCGTAATGCTGTAGTTAAAACCTGCCGTCCACTAGGCCCCCGAAGGTTTCCCGCAAGCGAATTGGGCAAAATCGGTTTGTTTCGGCAGGTCTTCGCGATGTTCTGGAACCCTTCCGTGTCCTTCCTTAACAATTCTGGAACCCTCTTGGCATTTCAGGGCCTAATCGGGATTGAACAAACTTATGCATCCAAATTTTAAGTTTGTTACGGCCGGCTTTGGGGTCTTCGGAAAACCATCGGCAACCATTTTGGATGTTCGCGAACCCACCGCCATTGAATCGGCATCTTCGGAAAGCCTTCGCGAGGTTTCGTAATCGGTTTAGCCCATCCGAGCGGTCCCTGGAGGAAGGAGGGGACTATAGGTTTGCCCTCCGTACGTCCGTCCGTCTGTCCTTCCATCAGTTCGCAAAATGTTGTTCCTTTTGTTAACTCAAAAAGTACTAATGATACTTTGATGAAAGTTGGTATACATATCCACGGCAATGTGAGGATTATGCAGGATTTTTTAAATATTTCCCCAGAGGTCAAAGGTCACGAGACTGTCACTAAAAATAGAAATAAACTAAATACTGTTATCATTCGAAAAGTACATAAGAAATGACCATGAAACTTGGTACACAGATTGAACTATAGGTTTGCCATCCGTCTGTGTGTCTCTCTATCTGTTCGTCCGTATGTTTGTTCGTCCGTCTGTCTCACCGTCCCCAAAACCTGGTTCCTGCAATAACTCAGAAAGTACTGAACATATTTTGTTGAAACTGGGTATACATATAAACAGCAATGTGAGGATTATGCACGAACTTCTTTTCACCAGAGGTCAAAGGTCACGTGACTGTTACTAAAAATTGTAATAAACTAAATACTGTTATAATTCGAAATGGATATAAGATAAGACCATGAAACTTGGTACAGAGATTGAACTATAGGTTTGCCATTTTTCTGTGTGTCATTCTGTCTGTTCGTCCTTATGTTTGTCTGTCCGTCCGTCCCCAAAACCTGGACTGAAGACACTTTGATGAAACTTTGTATACGTAGCAACAGCAATGTGAGAATTATGCACGACCGTTTATTTCTCACCAGAAGTCAAAGCTCACGTGACTGTTACTAAAAATAGAAATAAACTTAATACTGTAATATTTTGAAAAGTGCATAAGATATTATCATGAAACTTTATGAAACTTGGTACACAGATTGGACTATGGGTTGCCCTCCGTCTGTGTGCGTCTGTCAGTCTGATCGTCCGTCGGTCTCACTCTGTATTGCTGTCCCGTCCCAACACCTGGATCCTGCGATAACTCAAAAAGTAATGAAGATAGTTTCACCAAAGATCAAAGGTCACGTGACTGTTACTTAACAAAGAAATAAACTTAATACTGTAATAACTCGAAAAGTGCATAACATATGCTCATGAAACTTGGTACACAGAATGGACTATATGATTGCCCTCTGTCAGTTTAGTACTGCAATAACTCAAAACGTAACTGGAATGTCTGGTCAATGTTACTAAAATAGATAAAAACAACAACTTAATACTGCAATGACAAATGGGATTTGAATATGAAACTTTGTACATCTACAGATAAAGTGCGATTTGACGGTATTGCACAATATTTAATTAGTAGGGGTTTTCACCGGTAGGGGACTCCTGTATTGCTTGCAATACTTTCAAAGCCTTGTTGAATTTGCCATAAGTATTCCAAACCTCTTACGAATTCGTCTGCTATGTTATTGGGATGTTGCACCTAATCATTTATGACTAGGGTAGTAGGCATTTATGGTAAATTAGCCGATGGAATGTCAGGATTTATTCATTCGGGACTACTGGCGGGAAATTTTCACAACATTTGATTGGATATTCGGGAAGATCAAAAGTTGGGTTAAACAGCTACGCCCCAAAAAAAACACTTTATGTCAATGCCCTATTTATGCAGACATTATAACATGCGCTTATGGGACCCTGTCTTAGAACATAACAAACACTTTATGTCAATGCCCTATTTAGGCCCTGTCTTAGAACATGAAAAACACTTTATGTCAATGCCCTATTTAGGCCCTGTCTTAGCACATGAAAAACACTTTATGTCAATGCCGTATCGAGGCAGACATTCTAATATCGTTATTATTTTATCTCCAGGATCCCCTTAGGTCTAAATCAGTCTTAAGGACATTGTGTGTACCTTCAGGATTCAGTATGTCGTTCTCCATTTTCAGAGTCATGTTTTTCCTCATGGAATTCTCTCTTAAAAGCCAAGACACGTTGAAGAAGTCGACTGGCGTTCAGTTGTTGCTGTTTTCTATGCCTTTTGTATTTATAGATCCAGGAGTTTATTTATAAATCCTTTTCTACAGCATTCAATAAACTGAAATCAAATTAATTGGAATCTACCATTAAGCGTGCTGGTTTCTCGAGCAAAAATGCACATGTGAAGGCAATAAAAAAGTGCATATTCTGTTTTAGTTTGTCCTTGAACTATCTATTTATTATTTGTTTCGGAGGAAAGGTGGATTATTTCTTACAAGAACTGAAACATTTATAAAAGATCAAAGAAATAAAAAAAAAAGAAAAAGATTTATAGTTACATAACATTTCGTTTTCGTAGGATTTTTTTATTGCTTTATAGCATTTTTGTATCATGTTGGCTTATAATGGACCAAACGTGTCTTTGATTTCTTTCTATGTAAGTGTAATATGTCCATCTGCATTACTGCGGTTATAACCAATGGCGGTTATTAATAGCTAAAATCACAAACGAACACAACATTCGGTAATATTTTAATTATTTACATATGCATATTTACTAACATATTATTATGCTTCTAATAATAACTTTGTTGAAAGTGAATAACGGATTTTAGTTAATAAGGAAAATTATCGGAATTCTCTACATCTGCAATCTTGCTGTAGTTAACAACGGAATTAGTGTTTTATACTTCAAACCACAACAGTTGAACGCGTCGTTTACAAATAGTTTTATTTTAATGGAAAATAGACATTAAATAATGAACTTAATTACTCAATATGTAAAGTTTAATCAAGTTATTTTAATTCAGTTTTGAAATTAGTTAAATGATCTTGCAATGCTGTATGGTTTTGCAATGCACATGTCGATTAAAACAACATTATCAACAAGATTGTCAAAATGTATGCTGTATTTACATGTATAATAATTATTTTATTGATCATGCATAACGGTATAAAGATGCTATTTTTTATTCAACCAAATATCTAACCAGATATATAAGACTATCTGAAATGACTCACGGAATTTATAATGCGTTTGAAAACTACTTTACTGATATATGTGTTAAATTAATGTTTGTTGTTTCTCTTACTTATATAAAAACGTTGACATTGCCCCAAACGTATGAAAACATCGCTTCTTAGACCCAAAGCGGGCGAACTTCTGTCATCATGCAGCAAAGCGATCTATAGGAGGCACATTGATTTTTATCAGCTTGTATATGGCTTTTACGTCAAGTCATTCATTATATACTCTATAACACTTTAGGGCAATCACTTAACTTAAGCGCACTAAATTTGTTTTAAGGAATATAAAATAAAGATATTTAAAATTCTTTTATTTTATGCTTTCTTGTGGTTTATAGGGGAATTTTTACTGAAAATTGGTAATTCACAGCTTTAAAACAGTGAGTATTACCACTTTGATAATGGAGCTACTTTTTTACCTTAAAGTCAGACAAATACCATAATTACACATTTTTAAGCATAAAAAAATTGTTGATTTCGATAGAATATTAATTTTATCCACGTGTTATCATTGAAAATATACATTTTTACGAGTGACGACGATGATCACTCGTGAATTAAAATCAGTATTCAACCGAAACCAACAAATATATAAATTTGTATATCTTATATTAAACTTGCTTTACATGTCCCTCATATTCATCTTATTTATGCAGACTAATATAGCGGATAATACAAATTTGTCTGCAATGTCTTGAAAAACCACGTGTTAACCAATTAACAATGAACTTTAACACGTCAAGCTGGATTATAACCATCGTATTTTGCTACGAGTCTTAATCAGCCGACTTCCGCAATAATTGGGTAATAAACCATAATCATTCCGTGTCACAACTTTGTTTCGTTTTCTTTCTTACAAGTGTTATAAAGTATTTCACACTTCGTAAAGACGAAATAAGAAGAATACATCGCGTATCACAATCTGGCACTCAATTAATCGTCACTCAATTAATGAATCGATTTCATAGATGGAATGAAAAGAACGACATTGTACTTTTTATAATTGGTACTCATTTACTGTTTTCGTGTGATAGTCGTGTAAAATAATATAATAAAGTGAACTTAAATTAAGTTCCTCATTGTTTATCACCCAAAGCATACATCCTTTCGAGATAGTATCCCTCACTGCCTCAACACTGGATATATTTTCTTCTTTTTGATGTTATACATAATCTGCATGCGTGACAAAAACGTATTTCTAAAAAAAATGCAATGTTATCTGCATAATAGCGATACGGCATATCTTAACCCATTTACTTGAGGTTAACCCCGACAAAAGCAAAGTCGTAGTATTTAGAAAACGAGGTCCTTTAAAATATGAAGAAAAATGGGTTTACAATAATATCCCGTTAGAAGTTGTAGATGATTTTAACTATTTAGGAACTGTTTTTAATTATACAGGTAGCTTCGTTCTGAATTGCGAAACCATTTCTGGTAAAGGACTGAAAGCTCTTAATACCCTTATGAGTAATATCAAAACAGCCCTTTTAAAACCTAGTACCATATGTCAATTATTTGACGCATTTGTAGGATCAGTTTTGAGTTATGGTTGCGAAGTATGGGGATTTGGCAAATCCACAAAAGTAGAGCGAATTCATTTGAAATTTTGTAAAAACCTTCTTAAAGTTAAACAATCTACATGTACAATGGCAATATACGGTGAACTTGGCCGATTCCCACTTCATATCAATAGACACACACGCATAATAAAATACTGGCTAAAGTTATTAAATAGTCACAATATTATTATTAATCGGTTGTACCAAGCGTTGCTAGATGATTTTAACAAAGGCAAATCTAACTGGCTAACTGATGTTAAGTCTCTGTTAGATAGCAATGGATTTTCATATGTTTGGATTACACCGCATTCAGTTAACGAGAAAAGTTTCCATATAGAATTTAAACAAAGACTACACGATCAATTCAAACAATCGTGGTATACAGCCATAAATATTAGTAGATCTATGTGCACGTATAAATTGTTTAAAACTGACTATGAATTTGAATGTTACCTTGATAAAGTTCCACTAAGATATCGCATTGTATTATCCAAATTGAGATTGTCATCTCACCAATTAAAAATCGAAACAGGACGTCATGGTAATAACAGAATCGAACATTGTAACAGATATTGTACTTTTTGTAATAAAAATTATATTGAGGACGAGTACCATTTTATATGTATCTGCCCACTGTATATAGATATTCGTAAAAAATATATTAGTAAATATTATTATACTAAGCCCAGTATGGTCAAATTTATAAATTTATTTAAATCTAAAAGCTATAAAACTAAATTAAACCTTTGTAAATATACATACCATGCTTTTAACAGACGAAAAATTATGATCAATTTCGTCCAATAACTACTCATTTGTTGTTTTATTTTGTACAAATCTGTCATTCTTCTTTCGTACTTTTTCGTCTATAACTTATAAGTCCCTCCTCGGGGAGTGAATCTTGTTTATAAACTACGTTGTAATTTACTATATATCTACTGTTTGATATTCATATAGAATTATTGAATTATTAACTACGTGTTTGTTAAAATTCTTCTGTTATAAAGTGTGTATATATGTACATATATTATACGTTGTCATGTGTTTATAATTGTTATGCATTGGATCATGTTATGAGGAACATGTATATATGTTCAAGTAACTGAATAAAATATTCTATTCTATTCATTCTACAATGAACTGTAGGACTGCAGGCGGCGATAAAGACATGACATTTTAGTGCAAATCTAATTCTGCTGACTACGCAATAATTGGATAATAATCAAGAACTAGTTTTGTCCGGGACGTGGTTGATTAGTCTCCGAGCAGTGAATAACATATTATGACTTACATTTGTAGCAGGCCACACAATTACGATACTTGATGCAAGGATACATTTCGTTTTATGTATAGTAATATATACTTATGGAAAAAATAAACTTGACATGCTTTCATTGCGTATTTAATATGTTGACTTGTTAGAATTGAATATGGATGAATTTGGTATCAACATTTAGGATATACACTGAACTAATCAATAATTTAAATGCCCTTTACAAATTGACCTTTATTAAACCGTTAACGTCATCCAAACGAAACAAGAGTAATTTTAAAAGTTGAAAAGGCGACAACAATACTTGTGTTTGATATTTTTGAACAATAAACACATCCGTTTACTTTTTAATGATTGATCAAATTTTTGGGGCATTATAATTATTTATAAGTTCAATTTATAACAATAATTTTGATACCAATTTCATCTATATTAATTTCTAAAAACATATACCAAATGCGCATTGAAAACATGTCCAGTTTCTTTTTCCGATTAGTATACATACTCTTTGTATTAGATTCAAGGTACAGCATACTGACAATTGGCACAATATCGTTGGTTACTGTGGATAACTATAATTATTAAACCTTACAATATAAGACTTACTTTACCACTCTACCTATTGACCCATACAATGTCCGAACGGAACCCAGTCTTAGAAAATAACAAACACTCAATGGCAATGCTCTAAAAGCTTTCTGTTCTATTTTAACTTTCCATTGGCTTTATTCTATTGATGATCGTTTTGAACTACGTCAAGACAAGACCGTCAAGACAAGACCGATACTTTCTTTCATGCGTCACAATACAAAGATCCATCGCGTTGACTGCTCGTGGCAATTATTAATGTTATTTAACACGTCCATGAAAACTCAGGTATATGGGTGTAGCTCTCATCTGAACAACGGACCTATGTCTTCGCGTTATGTTCAGTGCCTTATTGGGACGGAGCTCTCATCTGAACAAAGGACCCATGTCTTGGCGTCATGTTCAGTGCCTTATTGCAACTGGAGTGTACATGTCTGTTTGTCATAAATTCGCATCTAGACATCATTTGTTTAACGAAATTATATTTAAATAATCACATAAAAATGGAATTAAATCGGGGAAAATACACAAATACGAGTAAATTTGCCCGAGACGGTAAAATCCATTAATGTTGCGTGTGTTGGAATGTTCTTTTATGTACTTGTTATTAGTTGTATATGATGTTTTGGACATTCTTTCTCACTTTCACTGCACATAAGGCGTAAAAAAAAATTGTTTCCCGACCTACCCTAAAAAATGCCCCGACCCTATAACATTGTATTGGGTTTGTCAGATTGATTTTTGTTTTATGTACCTTTTTCCATATGTAATAAATGTTTTTTTGGATAAATAAGTGCTTTGTTTAGATAGTATCTACTTATAAACAATGTTTAAGGATATTACTGATATGTTGTGAATATGTATTGAGTTTCAGAATCTTCAAGTTGACCATTGACCAAATAAAACAAATACAAAAACATAAATAAATCCCGACCTACCTACCCTAATTTTTTTGAGCATGTAACCTGAAACAAACATTTTTTTTACGCCTAACTGAAAAGTTAATAAAATCACGTATTTATTTTTACTTGATATAAAATGAATTTTCAATACATGTACTAAAATAATTCCAAACTGATTTTGTTAAATTAAGAAGAGTCTTATATTCCAATACAACTATTTCCTGTATACCCAAACAGTCGATGATTAATATAAAAGTGGGACTAGTATATGAAAACCATCAAGATCTTCCTTACACTTGTGCATCTGGTGTTGTTAATTTTTCGACGTAGCTGTCTAATATCACTTTAGACTTAGATTTCTTGCAATAATTTTATGCAGCGGAAAAACTGAATGCCAATAGAATTGGGCGAATGTTCTTATTTTAGAGAATGCAAACTTACAACAATGCTTTGATGTCTACCAATAATTGTTGCATATTTTTGGGGATTAAAATCTACATAATTGTTTACATAAGCGGTTAAAATAAAGTTATAAACATATCTTCGACATACACTCCATAACTGAATATAATTATAAACAGTTTTACTCATTGTATGTGATGAACATAATGTTATATTCATTTGCATAATGAAATAATTATGTTGTTTAGCCTACATCAGCGGCAAATATTTTCTGGCATTGCTAATTTGTTAAATTTGCCTGACAAATTCATGTAGATAGATAGATAGATATTTTATTTCAGACTTGTACATTGTACATCGTCTACAACACATAAAATAATATAAATACAATGTCAACGTGAAATGCATGGGTTAAGAATATTTTGGATATTAAATAATATATTTAAAATTAGTTATTCAATATATACCACATTAACCTAACATACTTGTATATACTTGTATATATGTATTTTATTTGCTATCTGAAATATATAAGACTAAACATGTTTGCAATGGAGATGAGCATTTAGGCAAAAGTGTTATGGAATGCAGAACGTACACTCAAAGCTTCTTTTAAAAACATACAAAGATTTATAAGTTCAGTTCTATTATTAGTTTTCAACAATTGGACATATTTAAAAACCGATGGGCGTGCACGGTATTTTAGTTTAACATATTTATTTCTTAGATCAGAAAAGCAGGGACAAATACAAATAAAGTGATATTCGTCTTCGACGTCAAACTTGTTATTTTGTAAACAATATAAACAGTATCTTTCATTTCTAGGTGTATTATTTCTATTATATCTACCGGTCTGAATCCGTAAAGGATGAGCAGACATTCTCAATCTACACAGATAAAACCTTAGGCTTCTCGGGACAACATTTAAATATATTTCATATTCTATAGAAGTTTTGAATTGTCTATAAACATCCAGCATCGAACTATTCTCGAGTAAATTAAACCATTCCTGTTTAAATGCATCAATTACTCTATTTTTAAAGGTACTTATACATGTTTTAACATCTATGGAATGTACATGATCAAATACAAAAGATAATCCGTAATCGTTTAACAATTTTCTCAACTGAAATACCCAGTTACGATTACCATAGTCACAATCAGCTACAGCTTGAACATATACACGTTTTAAAATAATGTTATCCGTGGATACAATTTTAAGCCAATACTTGACAATACGAACATATCTGCTTATATACAGGGGGTATCTGCCCAGTTCACCGTAGACAGCGGCGGTGCAGGTATTAGAAGGAACATTTAACAATCGTTTACAAAATTTCAAATGAATTCTTTCAATTTCTTTACTTCTGGTGTGACCCCAAAGTTCAGACCCATAGCTTAAAATTGAACCTACAAACGAATCAAACAATTGACATAATAATTTTGGTTTTAAGTCATACATTTTACATTTAGTAAGCAAAATATTCATTGCCTTAAGAGCCTTTCCAACCAGATGCTCTTCATTTAGGTTAAAACTACCGGTATATTTAAACACCAGTCCAAGGTAATTAAAATTATCTACTACTTCTACTGGTTGGCCATTGTAAGACCAACTTTCGGTGGGCAAAAGCCCACCTCGCTTTCGGAAAACCATAATTTTTGTTTTTTCTACATTAACTTGCAATCCCCATGTATTGCAGTACTCGTATAAATAATCTAAATGAGTTTGAATTTCGTTTGGAGATTTACCAACAATAGCCATGTCATCAGCAAAGAGTAAAAGTAACAAAATTATATCATCAATTTGTAGACCTGAGTCAATATCATTTTGCAAATACAGTTCTAAGTCCTCAACAAAGAGAGAAAACAACAGAGGAGACATTACCATGTAACAATTATTGTAACGTAAATTGCTAGCATTTATCATCGGTGAAAACATGGAAGGTATGATCGGTTTATTCACAGTACACATATTAAAATATTTGAATTTATTTCATATTAATTTTGGCTCCAATAAGTTTTTTTATGGTGTCCAAAAAATCTACAGTCCGAGAAGTCTCCTTAGTGGGGACTCAAAAAGCTGGGGTCCTAGAAGTAACGTAACCGATCATCTTGTCCCTCTTGTATTATGTTTCCGGTACAATATGAACATCTATTAATTTCAACGCCGATTGTCATTTTAAAAGACAATTCTTGTTTTTATGAAAAATCGTTTGATATTACATTTGCTTAGCTTATACTATACAAAAATTGTATTGTTATTACTGCATGCTATACACTCAATCATACTTCTAACGCAACATTTCTATTTTTCATAATTTCTGGACTATTTATCCAGATTTTGTGTGTCATTTTTTATTAAACATTGAATTTGATTATTTGAAATTATTTTTTTATTTTAATATTTTAGTCAATCGATAAAAAAAAAATTAGTGAAATTTTCATTTTTTTTTTCATATTCTTAATTTTGACTAAATCCCTTGAAAAGTAATACAGAAATTATGAAAAATAGAATTGCGTACGAAGTGTTTTTGAGTTAACATTAACAGTTTTAATACCGGTTTCTTAGCCAACAGCTATACAAACTGTCTTGGTTCCTTAATTTTACCTCGTTTTAAGCTCGACTATTCTAAGAATAGGTGAGCTTTCCTGTTACCCCCGGGTTCGGCGTCGGCGTCCGCGTCTGAATTTGGTTAAAGTTTTTATTCAAAAGTCTTGTAACTTCAAAACTACATAAGTTATTCACTTGAAACTTAGAATATACTTTTGTCATCAACTCCAGTGTCAGCGGCAACATTCCCCATAACTCTGTTTTGTATCTTGACAGCGTTATGACCCTTTTTCATTTTCTGTTTAAAGTTCATATTCAAAAGTTGTGTAACTTCATAACTACATACATTATTCACTTGAAACTTGTAACTAACCTTTTTCATCAACTCCAGTATCAAGGCCAACATTCCGTATAACTCTGTTTTCTATTTTGACAGAGTTATGCCCCTTTTTCACATAGATTTTCTGGTTAAAGTTAATATTCAAAAGTTGTGTAACTTCAATACTACACAAGCTATTCAATGAAACTTGGAATATACCTTTGTCATCAACTCCAGTATCCGAGTGAACATTCCCCATAACTCTGTTTTGTATTTTGATAGCGTTATGTCCCTTTTTCACATAGATTTTCTTGTTAAAGTTTATATTCAAATGTTTGTTAACTTGAAAACTACATAAGTTATTCACTTGAAACTTGGAACTAACCTTTGTCATCAACTCTAATACCAGGGGCAACATTACCAATAACTCTATTTTGTATTTTGACAGAGTTAGCCCACTTTTTACATAGACTTTGTGGTTAAAGTGTTTGTTCCAAAAATTTATAAACTATACAAGGCTTCACTTAAAAATAGTGTATTTTAACAAATTTATGCTCCTTTCAATATCCAAAATATGTACCAACTAAAATACTTTGAATAGTCGAGCGCGCTGTTCTCTGACAGCTCTTGTTAAAAATCTATTGTAACAAGAACAGTCCCTGTAATTAGAGCCACTTGTCAATTTCTTTGTATAAACGACTTCCTCATGGCACATGGTTTTACATTCGGCTGATTCCAAACTCATTTGCCTTCTAGGTAATTCTAAAGTTAATGCTCCAAAGAAGAAACTGAACGAACCTCATTTTATATTATAAAAGACAAAATAAAACCATGGCGTACAATAATAACTTCAGTCGTTCACACGCACTCATTACTAGTTTTCGTTTTCATAAACATTGATATATGCGGTTTGATAACACTATTATGTTGGTTTTGTTGTTATTGCTGTTGTTGTGTCGGCCTCTCACTAGCTTTAATTTAATTATTTTCAAATGTCAGTATGATTTTAAAAGCAAATGCGTTGAAGTTATCGAGTTGTCGTTTGTATTTTGTTCTTATAAATATGACGACTATTTTCTTCATTTCACATGTTGTGTGAAACTTGGTCAACATGAATTATTTGATATCTTGTTCGAAGTTCTGTCAAAGTGATGACGGTTCAGAATCAGATGTAAACAAAATAAAGAATTCCATTGTCATTTTGCAGTTTTGCATATGAACGTTTTCAATATGAAGACATTATTTTATTTTTTATTTGATAGAGAGAGAGATTCTTTATTTGGAAATAAGGCAATATGTCCATGATTCCAATATACACAGAACAAAATACATATATATGACCGGTAAATGGTGAGGCATATCATTATACAATTATTGCAAATACATGTGAATATATCAATCAAAACAGTATTTCTAAAATGTGTACATGGTCGACAGAGAATAAAATTTATGTCCAAAATGGGAGTAATGAAGCTCTTTTTGGAAAAAAATGGTAATGTTAACTTAATCATTTAAATTATATTTGAGTAATTGCATTTATAGTAGGTATTTGGCGAAAAATTGGTAATGATATATGAATAATTTAAATTATTCTGAATAATTGATATCATCTAAGTATGTTTAATTTAGCTGATATTTAAGTAATCTAATCAGTCGGAAGTGCGGTTAAGCATATGCAATATGTTACCTAAAAAGAAAAAAGGACCAAGGGAAACATATTTGAAGCTGCACGTTTATCAAAAAGTCCTATTTACGCATTATTTACATCCAATAACACAATATAACTTTTATTTACATAGTGCGACAATAATAAACAAAGTATTGAGTTAATTGACGACGAGCTAACAAGAAACAAAGAGTTAGTGTTATGTGGCCTGTAATATTCGAAACCCCATGACGGTATAAAAATGCGGTGTCGTCTTTGCCTTGTGTTCGCGTGGCTTGTTTCCGTTAAAATTACAAAATTGATTTTGAAGAGATAGTAGTGGGATTTTAAGCGGAATAACCTCCGTCACGGGAAATTGCGTGTCAATATTAAACATAATTGTGTTGATTTAAAGTTTATTGTGAAGGCATGTCAAAATAAATCAGGATTTTGCACTAGTGGTGCAAATGCAATTAAGTATTTCGTGCAGCAAGGCGCTAAACATAATCATTTGTTTTAATTTGCATGATATTTTATATACGTGTGGCTTTTTATTATGTCCCTTGTGCGCGTTATGGAACCATACCTCATTGTGTACACTAATCGGTGCAATTTTTTTATTGAAACCTGTTTGCATTGACTATATTGTGTTTTGATTACCTGTAGCAGTACTTTGCTATCTTTGTTATGTATTAAATCTTCGAATATGTGATATGTCAGGAGTTTGGATTAGTATATTTTGAGGGAGGAATAGCGTGCACTGTGTTGCAATGGTTTAGGTAAAATACACGGTTGCACATTTCTGTATAAGATAACCAGACAGCTTTCACGAACACGTTTTGTCCATTTACGGTTATCATTGAGCGCAACATCTATATGTGATGACATTTACCGGATGGAGAGTAGGAGAATGTATTATAATTTTAATTTTACTAGCGCTTTCAAGAAGTCGCTGTGTCAAATTGAGTACTGTCTTGGACTATTTGCTTTAAGAAAATGTAAAAAATTACATTTTCGCCAGCGCTTTCAGTTCGTATTTAATTAAACGAAAAATCGTGAAACTCAATGCGAAAACGAATTTCCAGAAACGCCTTTTGGATAAATTTCAGAAATTAACCATCATCATTACAACAAACACCCTATCATCAAAATTAATTTAATAACATTATTTGCACGTCGCCACTCATCATAAACACCTTCAGTGATAATTGATAAGGCTTTAAAAAAAATGTTTGTTTCAGGTTACATGCCCAACAAAATTAGGGTAGGTAGTCGGGATTTATTTTTATTTATCTATTGTTTTATTTGGTAAATGGTGAACTTGAAGAATCTAAAACTGAATAAATATTCAAAACAGTTAAGTAATATACTTAAACATTGTTTATAAGTGGATATTATCGAAACAAAACACTTATTTATCCAAAATCACATTTAATTATTGAAAAAGGTAAATACAACAAAAATCAATCTGACAACCCAATAAAATGTTCTAGGGTCGGGTCACTTTTTAAGGGGTAGGTCAGGTAACCTGAAACAAACATATTTTTTAAGCCTATTTTGTAAAACAATTCTTAATGAATTCCCCAGAATGTAAATTCCGCAAATAACCAAAAACCTACATGCAAGTTGATGACATTCGTAGATATGGAGAAATTGCATGCCCTTGTGAATTATTTCAAGGTCTTGGAAATGTGAACCGGAAGAAACTGTAAATTATAGGCTACAATTCATTAGAAGAAGGCTTAATCAACTGTAATGCTCGAGGTTTTTAGATTTTCATTGAAAACTGTTAACATTGAAATAAAACGTATTCATTGTGTGAGAGGTGAATCTAACATATTACTAGAATATGGGTAACTCAGACTGTAATTTAACGGAGGTATAGAGTATAAGAATTGTAAATGACACTTAACAAGCTAACAGACGGCACTGGTAATGAGTTCAAATTACAACGATCAACGATCCTAATGCTTGCTCCAGTAGTGGTTTTTTTTTGGCGGGGGTGAGGGCTAGGCTAGAAAACATGGCTAGGCTAGAAAACAAGTTGTCCCGCCGCGTCCCATCCCGAAATGTGTTTTGTTAACACTTTTCTTGAAAACTATTTGACCTACAGCTTTAAAACTGGGTTACTTATTTTGCATGGTGAGATGAGTGTTGGACAGGTATCATACCTATGTCGTGCACTTTGATTGAATTGTGGCTCTTTTTGACTTAGATTGTTGTATTAAGTTTTTCATTGAGGTCCACTTTTCTTGAAAACTATTTGACCTACATATTTCAAACTAAGTCTACTTATTCACCATGGTGAGTGGCGTGTGTAGAACAAGAACCATAACTCTGTCATGGACTTTGACCTGTGTTGACTTTGTTTTTTTACATGTTTCATTTAGGTTCACTTTTCTGGAAAGCAATTGAACCTATTGTTTTCATACTTGGTATACTTATAAAGTATTATGAGATGAATGTGTAGAAAAATAACCTTAACTCTGTCGAAGATTTTGATTGAATTATGGTCCTTTTTGACTAACATTTTTGTTAAGTTTTTTGTGTGTTTAGATCCACTTTAATTTTAATTCAATTTTGAAATTAGTTAAATGATCTTGCAATGCTGTATGGTGTTGCAATGCACATGTCGCTTAAAACAACATTATCGACAAGATTGTCAAAATGTATGCTGTACTTACATGTATAATAATTATTTTATTGATTATACATAACGGTATAAAGATGCTATTTTTTTATACAACCAAATATCTAACCAGATATATAAGACTATCTGAAATGACTCATGGAATTTATAATGCGTTTGAAAACTCGTTTACTGATATATGTGTTTAATTATTGTTTTTTTTATAATTTACTTATAAAAAACGCTGACATTGCCCAAAACTTAGGAAAACATCACTTCTCAGAATCTGCCAAAAGCGGGCGAACTTCTGTCATCATGCAGCGAAGTGGTCTATAAGGGGCACACTGATTTTAATCAGCTTGTATATGGCTTTTACGTCAAGTCATTCATTATATACTCTACAACACTTTAGGGCAATCACTTAACCTAAGCGCACTAAATTTGTGTTAAGGTATATAAAATAAAGCATACATGATATTTAAAATTCTTTTATTTTATGCTTTCTGGCGGGGAAATTTCAGTCAAAATTGGTAATTCACAGCTTTTAAACTGTGAATATTACCAATTTGATAATGGAACTACTTTTTCACCAGAAAGTCGGAAAAATACCATAATAACACATTTTTAAACATAAAATTAAGAAACAATTGTTGATTTCGATAGAATATTAATTTTATCCACTTGTGATCATTGAAAATATACATTTTCATGAGTGGCGAAGATGATCACTCGTGAATTAAAATCAGTATTCAACTGAAACCAAATGTTCCCTCATATTCAACTTATTTAGGCAAACAAACATAGCGGATAATACACATTTGTCTGCATTGTCTTAAACAACCATGTGTTAACCAGTTAACAATGAAATTTAACATGTTAAGATGTATTATAGACATCGTATTTTGGTACGAGTCTTAATCTGTCGACTTGCGCAATAATTGAGTAATAATCCATAATCATATCATTTTGTGTCATAGGCGTCACGACTTTGTTTCGTTTTTTACTTGCAAGTGTTATAAAGTATTTCACACCTCATAAAAGACGAAATAAGGAAAATGCATCGCGTATCACAATCTGGCACTCAATTAATCTCCACTCAATTAATGAATCGATTTTATAGAAGTAATAAAAAGTACCATATTGAATTTTTTATTATTGGTACTAATTTACTGTTTTCGTGTGCTAGTCGTATAAAATAATATAATACAAGTGAACTTAAATTAAGTTCCTCATTGTTTATCAACTTAAGGATTCTTCCTTTAGAGATTGTATGCCTCACTGCCTCAACAATGGATATCTTTTCTTCTCCAATGACATTTTGATGTTATACATAATCTACAGTCGTGACAAAAACGTATTTCTAAAAAATGCAATGTTATCTGCATAATAGCGACACAGCATATCTTAACCCATTTACAATGAACTGTAGGATGGCAGGCGGCAATAAAAACGTGACATTGTTATGCAAATCTAATTTTGCTGACTACGCTATAATTGGATAATTATCGAGAACTAGTTCTGTCCGGGACGTGGTTGATTAGTCTCCGAGCAGTGAATAACATATTTTGACTTACATTTGTAGCAGGCCACACAATTACGATACTTGATGCAAGGATACATTTCGTTTTATATACAGTAATATATACTAATGGAAAAAATAAACTTGACATGCTTTGATGGAGAAGGCGCGTTTTTTCGAGCACTGAAAAAATTTGAAAATTTAAAGGAATAAAGTGTACCAATGTATTTTTAAGTGTTGATTTAATCAGTGATGCCAATGTGGATTATGTTTGAGTGGGACTATAATGCCAAAAAGTAAAGGAAGTAAGAGGAAAGAGAGAAATAGTAGTGGTAGTGGTAACAGTGGCGGAGTTGAGATCAAAACAAAGCAGTGTAAACAAAGAGGCCCGTCAGACGATCCGAATATCCCAGTAAGTGACATTTTAAATCAAGCTAACTCTGTATTATTTGACAATGGGGCAGATTTAAGTCAATCAGATGACACTTACAATAGCGAAAGTGTTTTTGTGAATGAAAGCTCTAGTTTAGCGGAAATTTCCTCAGTCAATATGGCGACAGCTGACCGTGAATTCACTATCAAGGATATAATGGACTCTAACAAAGGCATAATGAACTCGATTATGTCCATAAACGAGCGTCTTTGCACCATTGAGAAAAAATTAGGTACTATTGAACTTCTTGATAAGAAAGTCTCCGATTTTGAAAAGGAACTTAAAAAGATGTGGCTTGCATTAGACGAGCGCGCCAAACGCACGGACGAACGTGTGAACACCCTAGAAGACAAGGTGGAGCTGGTAGATATGGGCTCAGCACTACTCTCTTCCAGGGTCGCTGACCTTGAGAAACAGCGCGAAGAATTACGCGAGGAAGTTGTTTATCTTCAATCTCAGTCGATGCGCAACAACCTCGTGTTTACAAACATACCGGAGGACAACACTTCCGGTAGTGAAACATCAGAAGTATCAGAGAGGAAGCTGAGGCAACATCTAGAAACGGCACTGAAGCTTACGAAAGAGACTGTCGACTCTATAAGGTTTGACAGAGTGCACAGGGCACCTGGCCACCCAACACCCGGGAAAACGCGTAACATTGTGGCGAAGTTCACATTTTTCCAAGATCGTGAACGTGTAAGGAAGGAGTGGAAAGCGCTTAGAGGAACAAACTTTTACATGTTCGAACAATTCCCGAAAGAGGTAGCCGATAAGCGTCGGAAATTAGTCGGAAAAATGAAGGAGGCCCGAGACAAAGGCAAACGTGCCTGGTTAGTATATGATACGCTCTACGTTGACGGCAAGCCGGTGAAGGACTAGGGCCACGTGGAGGGTGAAATGTCAGTTCTTTCCTGGAATGTGAACGGACTGTCGCAGGAAAAACAACAATCTCAAGACTTTGTAAATATAATTGCTAATTCTGACATTTGCTTTTTATACGAAACTTGGACAAAATCTTCTAGTAACATATCACTAAATGAATATATAACACATAATTTTTACAGGAAATTTCAACACCGTAACGCCCGTCGTTGTAGCGGTGGCATTGTGTTATTATATAAAGAAGTTTTAAAAGATGGCATTTCTATTGTAAAAAATCATCATGACACTATTATATGGCTTAAACTCAATCATACATTTTTTCACACTGAGCAAGATATATATTTATGTGGAACATACATTTGGGGCGATGATTCGCCAACTTATAATATTTTAAATGTTGACTTATTTGATATTCTTGAAACAGATGTATGCACTTATAGCACTTCTGGCGCGGTTTTTATTTGTGGTGATCTTAACAGTAGGGTAGGCAATAAAAGCGACTTTATTCATTGCGATACTATTAACACCTTTTTTTACGACACCGACTATATCCCGGACAGTACGCCAATACGGGCCTCTGATGATCCTGTACACAATAGCCATGGTATTAAGTTATTAGACATGTGTAAATCTACATGTATGCACATTGTTAACGGCCGATTTGCAGATACAGGTAATCACACTTACGTTTCACACAATGGTTGCTCAGTCATAGATTATCTACTTTCGCTCGAGTGCAATTTTTCATTAATCAACAATTTTACTATCTGTCCGTTTAATGAATGGAGCGATCACGCGCCGTTGCACTTTACGTTGGTATGCTCTACGCCAGACCGCGTAAATCCCGCCCACAGTAATTATAAAGTAAAGTGGAACGATGAATACAGGGATCGTTTTCGACGGAAAATTATCGGTTGTTTACCGCAGTTTAATAATATTGTAAATAATATTAATATCCAATGTAGGCAAGATATTAATAACGTTGTTGATAAATTTACCGATATAGTACGGTCAGTGGCGGACCCACTATTTAACAAATTATGTCATGTGAATAAAACCCCATTCTTTGCAAATAAAACTATAATGTCGAATAAAGAATGGTTTAATAATGAGTGTGCTGTTGCTCGTAAAACGTATTTGCAAGCACTTAATATTTTCAATTGTGATAAATCTGCTGAAAATAGAGCACTGTTATTACAGTGTAAATCATCCTATAAAACTATTGTAAAGAAACATAAAAACAAGTGCTATAAAGCGAAAATGCTAGAGATTGAAAACTTAAAGAAACGTAAACCGAAGGAATTTTGGAAATATTTTAAAACAAAATCGATACCATTAAGTAATAATATTTCTTTAGAAGAATTTAAAGAATATTTTTCCAATCTAAGTCAAGGCTTATTTGAAAGCAATAATTCAGAAGCAGACGAATTTTGTAGTACTCACGATTTTGATAATTTGAACAGTATCTGTTCGGAACTTGATCAGCCTATCACTGTCAGTGAAATACGTTATGCTGTTAAATCGTTGAAGCGTAACAAATCACCTGGTAGTGATTGTTTGTTAAACGAATATTTTATTGAATGTGTTGATATATTAGCGTCTCATTTGTGTGATATTTTTAATGGTATTTTAAATTCTGGTTGCTACCCAGAGAAATGGACGGAAGGTGTTATAATTCCCCTTCATAAAAAGGGTAACACAAACGATGTAAACAATTATCGTGGAATTACACTAGTCAGCTGTATGTCGAAATTATTTACTACGGTACTTAACAAACGACTTGAAAAATATTGCGCCAACTGTAACACTATTTCGGACGCGCAGTTCGGATTCCAAAAAGGGCGCTCCACTGTAGACGCCATATTTATTCTTCATTCCTTAATCAATAAATTTTTAAATGAAAATAAAAAATTATATGTTATATACGTCGATATGATGAAATGCTTTGATTCCATAGTAAGAAAGGCACTTTGGTTGAAATTGTATAAACACGGTATCGACGGCAAAATGCTAAGAATTATTAGAGACATGTACCAAAAAGTTAAATCATGTGTAAAATCATGTTCTAACTACTCAGATTATTTTAATTACGCAGTAGGTCTGCGTCAAGGGGAGGTAACGTCGCCTCTGCTGTTTTCACTTTTTGTTGAAGACCTCGAAATATATCTTCAAAACGACATACAGTCTGGCTTAAATATTGATAATATTGTACTGATATTGTTGTTGTTTGATGATGATATGGCTATTGTAGGTAAGACCCCGGAAGAAATACAAACTCATTTGGATTGCTTACACACATATTGTAATACTTGGGGGTTAGATGTTAATACTACCAAAACTAAGATTATGGTGTTTCGTAAGCGCGGGGGAGTGCTTCCCACGGAATCTTGGACCTACAATGGCCAATCCGTGGAAGTTGTAAATGAATTTAATTATTTGGGTTGTGTTTTTAGTTATACCGGAAACTTCAATATAAATATTGAGCATCTTATAGGTAAATCTTTAAAAGCTTTAAATGTATTGTTGTGTAAATGCAGTCAGTTTGATTTTAAACCTAAACTCATGTGTCAGTTATTTGATTCGTTTGTGTCGCCTATTCTTAATTATTCTTGTGAAATCTGGGGATATACACAGTCAAAGGAAATCGAACGAATTCATCTAAAGTTCTGTAAGCGTGTATTGCGTGTTAGAAGTAACACATGTACAGCCGGAGTGTATGGCGAACTCGGTAGATTCCCATTATTTATTCAAAGATACGTAAGAATATTGAAGTATTGGTTTAAGGTTGTACACAGTGATAACATAATTTTACATACAGTTTACAAAGAGGCATTCAACGATTGTCAAAAGGGATATAAAAACTGGGTACAAACATAAAGACACTTTTGAATGACTACGGTTTTACATATGTTTTCGAAAACTATAACTGTGTCCATGAAAAATCTTTTCTTAGTGAGTTTAAAAATAGAGTAATTGATTGTTTTATACAGGAATGGGTAAGGTCATTACAAAGTCCTGTTCTTTTGTTGTATAAAGAATATAAACTTAATTTTGAATATGAAATGTATTTAGACATCCTACCTAGAAGTTTAAGATTTTATTTTTCTAGACTTAGACTATCAGTGCATCCTTTAAGAATCCAAACTGGTAGGTTTGGTAGAAATCGCATTTTACGAGAAGAAAGGTATTGTTTGTGCTGCGATAAACGTGACATAGAAGACGAGTATCATTTTATACTCATCTGTAACTGTTTTACTGCTATAAGAAAAAAATACATAAAATCAAAATATTACTCAAGTCCATCGGTATTTAAATTTTTAGAACTCATGAAATCCTGTAAAAGGGAAGAGCTTATCAAACTTTCATTATTTATTAAGGAAGCTCTTTGTGTTAGACAATCAATTTTGAACGCTGTTGAGGGATCACAATAGGATATTCTTTTCATCCCCACTATTTATATCTCTGTACTTTATATCAATTGATTTAAACTAGAATTATTTGCATCTATATGTTATGTAATGGTAATTCACTCTTATGCGTCATCCTCACTATTTGTATTTCCTATACTTTATGTCAATTGATTTAAACTATTATTATTTGCATGTATATGTTATGTGATGGTTATTAACCATTATACGTCAGTAACCTGTTATCACGTGATCTTTATAGTGCATGTTTTGTTTTTTTCCAAAACGAAGACGATGTACTACGTGCAAGTTTTAATAAACTCTCTGTTCTGTTCTGTTCTGTTCTTTCATTGCGTATTTAATATGTTGACTTGTTAGAATTGAATATGGATGAATTTGGTATCAACATTTAGGATATACACTGAACTAATCAATAATTTAAATGCCCTTTACAAATTAACCTTTATTAAACCGTTAACGTCATCCAAACGAAACATTAGTAACTTTAAAAGTTGCAAGACGACAACTATACTTGTGTTTGATATTTTTGAACAATAAACACATCCGTTTACTTTTTAATGATTGATCAAATTTTAGGGGCATTATAATTATTTATAAGTTCAATTTATAACATAAATTTTGATACCAATTTCATCTATATTAATTTGTAAAATCATATACCAAATGCGCATTGAAAACATGTCCAGTTTCTTTTTCCGATTAGTATACATACTCTTTGTATTAGATTCAAGGTACATCATACTGACAATTGGCACAATATCGTTGGTTACTGTGGATAATTATAATTATTAAACCTTACAGAATAAGACTTACTTTACCACTCTACCTATTGACCCATACAATGTCCGAACGGAACCCAGTCTTAGAAAATAACAAACACTCAATGGCAATGCTCTAAAAGCTTTCTGTTCTATTTTAACTTTCCATTGGCTTTATTCTATTGATGATCGTTTTGAACTACGTCAAGACAAGACCGTCAAGACAAGACCGATACTTTCTATCATGCGTCACAATACAAAGACCCATCGCGTTGACTGCTCGTGGCAATTATTAATGTTATTTAACACGTCCATGAAAACTCAGGTATATGGGTGTAGCTCTCATCTGAACAACGGACCTATGTCTTCGCGTCATGTTCAGTGCCTTATTGGGACGGAGCTCTCATCTGAACAAAGGACCCATGTCTTGGCGTCATGTTCAGTGCCTTATTGCAACTGGAGTGTACATGTCTGTTTGTCATAAATTCGAATCTAGACATCATTTGTTTAACGAAATTATATTTAAATAATCACATAAAAATGGAATTAAATCGGGGAAAATACACAAATACGAGTAAATTTGCCCGAGACGGTAAAATCCATTAATGTTACGTGTGTTGGAATGTTCTTTTATGTACTTGTTATTATTTGTATATGTTGTTTTGGACATTCTTTCTCACTTTCACTGCACATAAGGCGTAAAAAAAAATTGTTTCCCGATCTACCCTAAAAAATGCCCCGACCCTATAACATTGTATTGGGTTTGTCAGATTGATTTTTGTTTTATGTACCTTTTTCCATATTTAATAAATGTTTTTTGGATAAATAAGTGTTTTGTTTAGATAGTATCTACTTATAAACAATGTTTAAGGATATTACTGATATGTTGTGAATATGTATTGAGTTTTAGAATCTTCAAGTTGACCATTGACCAAATAAAACAAATACAAAAACATAAATAAATCCCGACCTACCTACCCTAATTTTTTTGAGCATGTAACCTGAAACAAACATTTTTTTTACGCCTAACTGAAAAGTTAATAAAATCACGTATTTATTTTTACTTGATATAAAATGAATTTTCAATACATGTACTAAAATAATTCCAAACTGATTTTGTTAAATTAAGAAGAGTCTTATATTCCAATACAACTATTTCATGTATACCCAAACAGTCGATGATTAATATAAAAGTGGGACTAGTATATGAAAACCATCAAGATCTTCCTTACACTTGTGCATCTGGTGTTGTTAATTTTTCGACGTAGCTGTCTAATATCACTTTAGACTTAGATTTCTTGCAATAATTTTATGCAGCGGAAAAACTGAATGCCAATAGAATTGGGCGAATGTTCTTATATTAGGGAATGCAAACTTACAACAATGCTTTGATGTCTACCAATAATTGTTGCATATTTTTGGGGATTAAAATCTACATAATTGTTTACATAAGCGGTTAAAATAAAGTTATAAACATATCTTCGACATACACTCCATAACTGAATATAATTATAAACAGTTTTACTCATTGTATGTGATGAACATAATGTTATATTCATTTGCATAATGAAATAATTATGTTGTTTAGCCTACCTCAGCGGCAAATATTTTCTGGCATTGCTAATTTGTTAAATTTGCCTGACAAATTCATGTAACAATTATTGTAACGTAAATTACTAGCATTTATCATCGGTGAAAACATGGAAGGTATGATCGGTTTATTCACAGTACACATATTAAAATATTTGAATTTATTTCATATAAATGTTGGCTCCAATAAGTATTTTTATGGTGTCCAAAAAATCTACAGTCCGAGAAGTCTCCTTAGTGGGGACCCAAAAAGCTGGGGTCCTAGAAGTAACGTAACCGATCATCTTGTCCCTCTTGTATTATGTTTCCGGTACAATATGAACATCTATTAATTTCAACGCCGATTGTCATTTTAAAAGACAATTCTTGTTTTTATGAAAAATCGTTTGATATTACATTTGCTTAGCTTATACTATACAAAAATTGTATTGTTATTACTGCATGCTATACACTCAATCATACTTCTAACGCAACATTTCTATTTTTCATAATTTCTCGACTATTTTTCCAGATTTTGTGTGATTTTTGATTAAACATTGAATTTGATTATTTGAAATTATTTTTTATTTTAATATTTTAGTTAATCGATAAAAAAAATTAGTGAACTTTTAAGTTTTTTTTTCATATTCTTAATTTTGACTAAATCCCTTGAAAAGTAATACAGAAATTATCAAAAATAGAATTGCGTACGAAGTGTGATTGAGTTAACATTAACAGTTTTAATACCGGTTTCTTAGCCAACAGCTATACAAACTGTCTTGGTTCCTTAATTTTACCTCGTTTTTAGCTCGACTATTCTAAGAATAGGTGAGCTTTCCTGTTACCCCCGGGGTCGGCGTCGGCGTCCGCGTCTGAATTTGGTAAAAGTTTTTATTCAAAAGTCTTGTAACTTCAAAACTACATAAGTTATTCACTTGAAACTTAGAATATACTTTTGTCATCAACTCCAGTGTCAGCGGCAACATTCCCCATAACTCTGTTTTGTACCTTGACAGAGTTATGCCCCTTTTTCATTTTCTGGTTAAAGTTCATTTTCAAAAGTTGTGTAACTTCATAACTACATACGTTATTCACTTGAAACTTGTAACTAACCTTTTTCATCAACTCCAGTATCAAGGCCAACATTCCGTATAACTCTGTTTTCTATTTTGACAGAGTTATGCCCCTTTTTCACATAGATTTTCTGGTTAAAGTTAATATTCAAAAGTTGTGTAACTTCAATACTACACAAGCTATTCAATGAAACTTGGAATATACCTTTGTCATCAACTCCAGTATCCGAGTGAACATTCCCCATAACTCTGTTTTGTATTTTGATAGCGTTATGTCCCTTTTTCACATAGATTTTCTTGTTAAAGTTTATATTCAAATGTTTGTTAACTTGAAAACTACATAAGTTATTCACTTGAAACTTGGAACTAACCTTTGTCATCAACTCTAGTACCAGGGGCAACATTACCCATAACTCTATTTTGTATTTTGACAGAGTTAGCCCACTTTTTACATAGACTTTGTGGTTAAAGTGTTTGTTCCAAAAATTTATAAACTATACAAGGCTTCACTTAAAAATAGTGTATTTTAACAAATATATGCTCCTTTCAATATCCAAAATATGTAGCAACTGAAATACTTTGAATAGTCGAGCGCGCTGTCCTCTGACAGCTCTTGTTAAAAATCTATTGTAACAAGAACAGTCCCTGTAATTAGAGCCACTTGTCAATTTCTTTGTATAAACGACTTCCTCATGGCACATGGTTTTACATTCGGCTGATTCCAAACTCATTTGCCTTCTAGGTAATTCTAAAGTTAATGCTCCAAAGAAGAAACTGAACGAACCTCATTTTATATTGTAAAAGACAAAATAAAACCATGGCGTACAATAATAACTTCAGTCGTTCACACGCACTCATTACTAGTTTTCGTTTTCATAAACATTGATATATGCGGTTTGATAACACTATTATGTTGGTTTTGTTGTTGTTGCTGTTGTTGTGTCGGCCTCTCACTAGCTTTAATTTAATTATTTTTAAATGTCAGTATGATTTTAAAAGCAAATGCGTTGAAGTTATCGAGTTGTCGTTTGTATTTTGTTCTTATAAATATGACGACTATTTTCTTCATTTCACATGTTGTGTGAAACTTGGTCAACATGAATTATTTGATATTTTGTTCGAAGTTCTGTCAAAGTGATGACGGTTCAGAATCAGATGTAAACAAAATAAAGAATTCCATTGTCATTTTGCAGTTTTGCATATGAACGTTTTCAATATGAAGACATTATTTTATTTTTTATTTGATAGAGAGAGAGATTCTTTATTTGGAAATAAGGCAATATGTCCATGATTCCAATATACACAGAACAAAATATATATGACCGTTAAATGGTGAGTCATATCATTATACAATTACTGCAAATGCATGTGAATATATCAATCAAAACAGTATTTCTAAAATGTGTACATGGTCGACAGAGAATAAAATTTATGTCCAAAATGAGAGTAATGAAGTTCTTTTTGGAAAAAATTGGTAATGTTAACTTAATCATTTAAATTATATTTGAGTAATTGCATTTATAGTAGGTATTTGGCGAAAAATTGGTAATGATATATGAATAATTTAAATTATTCTGAATAATTGATATCTAAGTATGTTTAATTTAGCTGATATTTAAGTAATCTAATCAGTCGGAAGTGCCAGTTAAGCATATGCAATATGTTACCTAAAAAGAAAAAAGGACCAAGGGAAACATATTTGAAGCTGCACGTTTATCAAAAAGTCCTATTTACGCATTATTTACATCCAATAACACAATATAACTTTTATTTACATAGTGCGACAATAATAAACAAAGTATTGAGTTAATTGACGACGAGCTAACAAGAAACAAAGAGTTAGTGTTATGTGGCCTGTAATATTCGAAACCCCATGACGGTATAAAAATGCGGTGTCGTCTTTGCCTTGTGTTCGCGTGGCTTGTTTCCGTTAAAATTACAAAATTGATTTTGAAGAGATAGTAGTGGGATTTTAAGGGGAATAACCTCCGTCACGGGAAATTGCGTGTCAATATTAAACATAATTGTGTTGCTTTAAAGTTTATTGTGAAGGCATGTCAAAATAAATCAGGATTTTGCACTAGTGGTGCAAATGCAATTAAGTATTTCGTGCAGCAAGGCGCTAAACATAATCATTTGTTTTAATTTGCATGATATTTTATATATGTGTGGCTTTTTATTATGTCCCTTGTGCGCGTTATGGAACCATACCTCATTGTGTACACTAATCGGTGCAATTTTTTCATTGAAACCTGTTTGCATTGACTATATTGTGTTTTGATTACCTGTAGCAGTACTTTGCTATCTTTGTTATGTATTAAAGCTTCGAATATGTGATATGTCAGGAGTTTGGATTAGTATATTTTGAGGGAGGAATAGCGTGCACTGTGTTGCAATGGTTTAGGTAAAATACACGGTTGCACATTTCTGTATAAGATAACCAGACAGCTTTCACGAACACGTTTTGTCCATTTACGGTTATCATTGAGCGCAACATCTATATGTGATGACATTTACCGGATGGAGAGTAGGAGAATGTATTATAATTTTAATTTTACTAGCGCTTTCAAGAAGTCGCTGTGTCAAATTGAGTACTGTCTTGGACTATTTGCTTTAAGAAAATGTAAATAATTACATTTTCGCCAGCGCTTTCAGTTCGTATTTAATTAAACGAAAAATCATGAAACTCAATGCGAAAACGAATTTCCAGAAACGCCTTTTGGATAAATTTCAGAAATTAACCATCATCATTAAAACAAACACCCTATCAACAAAAGTAATTTAATAACGTTATTTGCACGTCGCCACTCATCACAAACACCTTCAGTGATAATTGATAAGGCTTTAAAAAAAATGTTTGTTTCAGGTTACATGCCCAACAAAATTAGGGTAGGTAGTCGGGATTTATTTTTAATTATTTATTGTTTTATTTGGTAAATGGTGAACTTGAAGATTCTAAAACTGAATAAATATTCAAAACAGATAAGTAATATACTTAAACATTGTTTATAAGTGGATATTATCGAAACAAAACACTTATTTATCCAAAAATACATTTAATTATTGAAAAAGGTAAATACAACAAAAATCAATCTGACAACCCAATAAAATGTTCTAGGGTCGGGGCACATTTTAAGGGGTAGGTCAGGTAACCTGAAACAAACATGTTTTTTAAGCCTATTTTGTAAAACAATTCTTAATGAATTCCCCAGAATGTAAATTCCGCAAATAACCAAAAACCTACATGCAAGTTGATGACATTCGTAGATATGGAGAACTTGCATGCCCTTGTGAATTATTTCAAGGTCTTGGAAATGTGAACCGGAAGAAACTGTAAATTATAGGCTACAATTCATTAGAAGAAGGCTTAATCAACTGTAATGCTCGAGGTTTTTAGATTTTCATTGAAAACTGTTAACATTGAAATAAAACGTATTCATTGTGTGAGAGGTGAATCTAACATATTACTAGAATATGGGTAACTCAGACTGTAATTTAACGGAGGTATCGAGTATAAGAACTGTAAATGACACTTAACAAGCTAACAGATGGCACTGGTAATGAGTTCAAATTACAACGATCAACGATCCTAATGCTTGCTCCAGTAGTGTTTTTTTTTTGGCGGGGGTGAGGGCTAGGCTAGAAAACAGGGCTAGGCTAGAAAACAAGTTGTCCCCGCCGCGTCCCATCCCGAAATGTGTTTTGTTAACACTTTTCTTGAAAACTATTTGACCTACAGCTTTAAAACTGGGTTACTTATTTTGCATGGTGAGATGAGTGTTGGACAGGTATCATACCTATGTCGTGCACTTTGATTGAATTGTGGCTCTTTTTGACTTAGATTGTTGTATTAAGTTTTACATTGAGGTCCACTTTTCTTGAAAACTATTTGACCTACATATTTCAAACTAAGTCTACTTATTCACCATGGTGAGTGGCGTGTGTAGAACAAGAACCATTACTCTGTCATGGACTTTGACCTGTGTTGACTTTGTTTTTTTACATGTTTCATTTAGGTTCACTTTTCTGGAAAACAAAAGAACCTATAGTTTTCATACTTGGTATACTTATAAAGTATTATGAGATGAATGTGTAGAAAAATAACCTTAACTCTGTCGTAGATTTTGATTGAATTATGGTCCTTTTTGACTAACATTTTTGTTAAGTTTTTTGTGTGTTTAGATCCACTTTAATTTTAATTCAATTTTGAAATTAGTTAAATGATCTTGCAATGCTGTATGGTGTTGCAATGCACATGTCGCTTAAAACAACATTATCGACAAGATTGTCAAAATGTATGCTGTACTTACATGTATAATAATTATTTTATTGATTATACATAACGGTATAAATATGCTATTTTTTTATACAACCAAATATCTAACCAGATATATAAGACTATCTGAAATGACTCATGGGGAATTTATAATGCGTTTGAAAGCTCGTTTACTGATATATGTGTTTAATTATTGTTTTTTTTATAATTTACTTATAAAAAACGCTGACATTGCCCAAAACTTAGGAAAACATCACTTCTCAGAATCTGCCAAAAGCGGGCGAACTTCTGTCATCATGCAGCGAAGTGGTCTATAAGGGGCACACTGATTTTAATCAGCTTGTATATGGCTTTTACGTCAAGTCATTCATTATATACTCTACAACACTTTAGGGCAATCACTTAACCTAAGCGCACTAAATTTGTGTTAAGGTATATAAAATAAAGCATACATGATATTTAAAATTCTTTTATTTTATGCTTTCTGGCGGGGAAATTTCAGTCAAAATTGGTAATTCACAGCTTTTAAACTGTGAATATTACCAATTTGATAATGGAACTACTTTTTCACCAGAAAGTCGGAAAAATACCATAATAACACATTTTTAAACATAAAATTAAGAAACAATTGTTGATTTCGATAGAATATTAATTTTATCCACTTGTGATCATTGAAAATATACATTTTCATGAGTGGCGAAGATGATCACTCGTGAATTAAAATCAGTATTCAACTGAAACCAAATGTTCCCTCATATTCAACTTATTTAGGCAAACAAACATAGCGGATAATACACATTTGTCTGCATTGTCTTAAACAACCATGTGTTAACCAGTTAACAATGAAATTTAACATGTTAAGATGTATTATAGACATCGTATTTTGGTACGAGTCTTAATCTGTCGACTTGCGCAATAATTGAGTAATAATCCATAATCATATCATTTTGTGTCATAGGCGTCACGACTTTGTTTCGTTTTTTACTTGCAAGTGTTATAAAGTATTTCACACCTCATAAAAGACGAAATAAGGAAAATGCATCGCGTATCACAATCTGGCACTCAATTAATCTCCACTCAATTAATGAATCAATTTTATAGAAGTAATAAAAAGTACCACATTGTATTTTTTATTAATGGTACTAATTTACTGTTTTCGTGTGCTAGTCGTATAAAATAATATAATAAAAGTGAACTTAAATTAAGTTCCTCATTGTTTATCAACTTAAGGATACTTCCTTTCGAGATTGTATGCCTCACTGCCTCAACAATGGATATCTTTTCTTCTCCTATGACATTTTGATGTTATACATAATCTACAGTCGTGACAAAAACGTATTTCTAAATAATGCAATGTTATCTGCATAATAGCGACACAGCATATCTTAACCCATTTACAATGAACTGTAGGATGGCAGGCGGCAATAAAAACATGACATTGTTATGCAAATCTAATTTTGCTGACTACGCTATAATTGGATAATTATCGAGAACTAGTTCTGTCCGGGACGTGGTTGATTAGTCTCCGAGCAGTGAATAACATATTTTGACTTACATTTGTAGCAAGCCACACAATTACGATACTTGATGCAAGGATACATTTCGTTTTATATTCAGTAATATATACTAATGGAAAAATAAACTTGACATGCTTTCATTGCGTATTTAATATGTTGACTTGTTAGAATTGAATATTGATGAATTTGGTATCAACATTTAGGATATACACTGAACTAATCAATAATTTAAATGCCCTTTACAAATTGACCTTTATTAAACCGTTAACGTCATCCAAACGAAACATTAGTAACTTTAAAAGTTGCAAAGACGACAACTATACTTGTGTTTGATATTTTTGAACAATAAACACATCCGTTTACTTTTTAATGATTGATCAAATTTTAGGGGCATTATAATTATTTATAAGTTCAATTTATAACATAAATTTTGATACCAATTTCATCTATATTAATTTCTAAAAACATATACCAAATGCGCATTGAAAACATGTCCAGTTTCTTTTTCCGATTAGTATACATACTCTTTGTATTAGATTCAAGGTACAGCATACTGACATTGGCACAATATCGTTGGTTACTGTGGATAACTATAATTATTAAACCTTACAGAATAAGACTTACTTTACCACTCTACCTATTGACCCATACAATGTCCGAACGGAACCCAGTCTTAGAAAATAACAAACACTCAATGGCAATGCTCTAAAAGCTTTCTGTTCTATTTTAACTTTCCATTGGCTTTATTCTATTGATGATCGTTTTGAACTACGTCAAGACAAGACCGTCAAGACAAGACCGATACTTTCTTTCATGCGTCACAATACAAAGATCCATCGCGTTGACTGCTCGTGGCAATTATTAATGTTATTTAACACGTCCATGAAAACTCAGGTATATGGGTGTAGCTCTCATCTGAACAACGGACCTATGTCTTCGCGTCATGTTCAGTGCCTTATTGGGACGGAGCTCTCATCTGAACAAAGGACCCATGTCTTGGCGTCATGTTCAGTGCCTTATTGCAACTGGAGTGTACATGTCTGTTTGTCATAAATTCGAATCTAGACATCATTTGTTTAACGAAATTATATTTAAATAATCACATAAAAATGGAATTAAATCGGGGAAAATACACAAATACGAGTAAATTTACCCGAGACGGTAAAATCCATTAATGTTGCGTGTGTTGGAATGTTCTTTTATGTACTTGTTATTATTTGTATATGTTGTTTTGGACATTCTTTCGCACTTTCACTGCACATAAGGCGTAAAAAAAATTGTTTCCCGACCTACCCTAAAAAATGCCCCGACCCTATAACATTGTATTGGGGTTGTCAGATTGATTTTTGTTTTATGTACCTTTTTCCATATGTAATAAATGTTTTTTGGATAAATAAGTGTTTTGTTTAGTTAGTATCTACTTATAAACAATGTTTAAGGATATTACTGATATGTTGTGAATATGTATTGAGTTTTAGAATCTTCAAGTTGACCATTGACCAAATAAAACAAATACAAAAACATAAATAAATCCCGACCTACCTACCCTAATTTTTTTGAGCATGTAACCTGAAACAAACATTTTTTTTACGCCTAACTGAAAAGTTAATAAAATCACGTATTTATTTTTACTTGATATAAAATGAATTTTCAATACATGTACTAAAATAATTCCAAACTGATTTGGTTAAATTAAGAAGAGTCTTATATTCCAATACAACTATTTCCTGTATACCCAAACAGTCGATGATTAATATAAAAGTGGGACTAGTATATGAAAACCATCAAGATCTTCCTTACACTTGTGCATCTGGTGTTGTTAATTTTTCGACGTAGCTGTCTAATATCACTTTAGACTTAGATTTCTTGCAATAATTTTATGCAGCGGAAAAACTGAATGCCAATAGAATTGGGCGAATGTTCTTATTTTAGAGAATGCAAACTTACAACAATGCTTTGATGTCTACCAATAATTGTTGCATATTTTTGGGGATTAAAATCTACATAATTGTTTACATAAGCGGTTAAAATAAAGTTATAAACATATCTTCGACATACACTCCATAACTGAATATAATTATAAACAGTTTTACTCATTGTATGTGATGAACATAATGTCATATTCATTTGCATAATGAAATAATTATGTTGATTAGCCTACCTCAGCGGCAAATATTTTCTGGCATTGCTAATTTGTTAAATTTGCCTGACAAATTCATGTAACAATTATTGTAACGTAAATTACTAGCATTTATCATCGGTGAAAACATGGAAGGTATGATCGGTTTATTCACAGTACACATATTAAAATATTTGAATTTATTTCATATAAATGTTGGCTCCAATAAGTATTTTTATGGTGTCCAAAAAATCTACAGTCCGAGAAGTCTCCTTAGTGGGGACCCAAAAAGCTGGGGTCCTAGAAGTAACGTAACCGATCATCTTGTCCCTCTTGTATTATGTTTCCGGTACAATATGAACATCTATTAATTTCAACGCCGATTGTCATTTTAAAAGACAATTCTTGTTTTTATGAAAAATCGTTTGATATTACATTTGCTTAGCTTATACTATACAAAAATTGTATTGTTATTACTGCATGCTATACACTCAATCATACTTTTCACGCAACATTTCTATTTTTCATAATTTCTCGACTATTTTTCCAGATTTTGTGTGTGATTTTTGATTAAACATTGAATTTTATTATTTGAAATTATTTTTTTATTTCAATATTTTAGTTAATCGATAAAAAAAAATTAGTGAACTTTTAAGTTTTTTTTTGATATTCTTAATTTTGACTAAATCCCTTGAAAAGTAATACAGCGTCCGCGTCTGAATTTGGTAAAAGTTTGTATTCAAAAGTCTTGTAACTTCAAAACTACATAAGTTATTCACTTGAAAGTTAGAATATACTTTTGTCATCAACTCCAGTGTCAGCGGCAACATTCCCCATAACTCTGTTTTGTACCTTGACAGAGTTATGCCCCTTTTTCATTTTCTGGTTAAAGTTCATATTCAAAAGTTGTGTAACTTCATAACTACATACGTTATTCACTTGAAACTTGTAACTAACCTTTTTCATCAACTCCAGTATCAAGGCCAACATTCCGTATAACTCTGTTTTCTATTTTGACAGAGTTATGCCCCTTTTTCACATAGATTTTCTGGTTAAAGTTAATATTCAAAAGTTGTGTAACTTCAATACTACACAAGCTATTCAATGAAACTTGGAATATACCTTTGTCATCAACTCCAGTATCCGAGTGAACATTCCCCATAACTCTGTTTTGTATTTTGATAGCGTTATGTCCCTTTTTCACATAGATTTTCTTGTTAAAGTTTATATTCAAATGTTTGTTAACTTGAAAACTACATAAGTTATTCACTTGAAACTTGGAACTAACATTTGTCATCAACTCTAGTACCAGGGGCAACATTACCCATAACTCTATTTTGTATTTTGACAGAGTTAGCCCACTTTTTACATAGACTTTGTGGTTAAAGTGTTTGTTCCAAAAATTTATAAACTATACAAGGCTCCACTTAAAAATAGTGTATTTTAACAAATTTATGCTCCTTTCAATATCCAAAATATGTACCAACTGAAATACTTTGAATAGCCGAGCGCGCTGTCCTCTGACAGCTCTTGTTAAAAATCTATTGTAACAAGAACAGTCCCTGTAATTAGAGCCACTTGTCAATTTCTTTGTATAAACGACTTCCTCATGGCACATGGTTTTACATTCGGCTGATTCCAAACTCATTTGCCTTCTAGGTAATTCTAAAGTTAATGCTCCAAAGAAGAAACTGAACGAACCTCATTTTATATTGTAAAAGACAAAATAAAACCATGGCGTACAATAATAACTTCAGTCGTTCACACGCACTCATTACTAGTTTTCGTTTTCATAAACATTGATATATGCGGTTTGATAACACTATTATGTTGGTTTTGTTGTTGTTGCTGTTGTTTTGTCGGCCTCTCACTAGCTTTAATTTAATTATTTTTAAATGTCAGTATGATTTTAAAAGCAAATGCGTTGAAGTTATCGAGTTGTCGTTTGTATTTTGTTCTTATAAATATGACGACTATTTTCTTCATTTCACATGTTGTGTGAAACTTGGTCAACATGAATTGTTTGATATTTTGTTCGAAGTTCTGTCAAAGTGATGACGGTTCAGAATCAGATGTAAACAAAATAAAGAATTTCATTGTCATTTTGCAGTTTTGCATATGAACGATTTCAATATGAAGACATTATTTTATTTTTTATTTGATAGAGAGAGAGATTCTTTATTTGGAAATAAGGCAATATGTCCATGATTCCAATATACACAGAACAAAATATATATGACCGTTAAATGGTGAGGCATATCATTATACAATTACTGCAAATACATGTTAATATATCAATCAAAACAGTATTTCTAAAATGTGTACATGGTCGACAGAGAATAAAATTTATGTCCAAAATGGGAGTAATGAAGTTCTTTTTGGAAAAAATTGGTAATGTTAACTTAATCATTTAAATTATATTTGAGTAATTGCATTTATAGTAGGTATTTGGCGAAAAATTGGTAATGATATATGAATAATTTAAATTATTCTGAATAATTGATATCTAAGTATGTTTAATTTAGCTGATATTTAAGTAATCTTATCAGTCGGAAGTGCCAGTTAAGCATATGCAATATGTTACCTAAAAAGAAAAAAGTACCAAGGAAAACATATTTGAAGCTGCACGTTTATCAAACAGTCCTATTTACGCATTATTTACATCCAATAACACAATATAACTTTTATTTACATAGTGCGACAATAATAAACAAAGTATTGAGTTAATTGACGACGAGCTAACAAGAAACAAAGAGTTAGTGTTATGTGGCCTGTAATATTCGAAACCCCATGACGGTATAAAAATGCGGTGTCGTCTTTGCCTTGTGTTCGCGTGGCTTGTTTCCGTTAAAATTACAAAATTGATTTTGAAGAGATAGTTGTGGGATTTTAAGGGGAATAACCTCCGTCACGGGAAATTGCGTGTCAATATTAAACATAATTGTGTTGATTTAAAGTTTATTGTGAAGGCATGTCAAAATAAATCAGGATTTTGCACTAGTGGTGCAAATGCAATTAAGTATTTCGTGCAGCAAGGCGCTAAACATAATCATTTGTTTTAATTTGCATGATATTTTATATATGTGTGGCTTTTTATTATGTCCCTTGTGCGCGTTATGGAACCATACCTCATTGTGTACACTAATCGGTGCAATTTTTTTTATTGAAACCTGTTTGCATTGACTATATTGTGTTTTGATTACCTGTAGCAGTACTTTTCTATCTTTGTTATGTATTAAAGCTTCGAATATGTGATATGTCAGGAGTTTGGATTAGTATATTTTGAGGGAGGAATAGCGTGCACTGTGTTGCAATGGTTTAGGTAAAATACACGGTTGCACATTTCTGTATAAGATAACCAGACAGCTTTCACGAACACGTTTTGTCCATTTACGGTTATCATTGAGCGCAACATCTATATGTGATGACATTTACCGGATGGAGAGTAGGAGAATGTATTATAATTTTAATTTTACTAGCGCTTTCAAGAAGTCGCTGTGTCAAATTGAGTACTGTCTTGGACTATTTGCTTTAAGAAAATGTAAAAAATTACATTTTCGCCAGCGCTTTCAGTTCGTATTTAATTAAACGAAAAATCATGAAAGTCAATGCGAAAACGAATTTCCAGAAACGCCTTTTGGATAAATTTCAGAAATTAACCATCATCATTAAAACAAACACCCTATCAACAAAAGTAATTTAATGACGTTATTTGCACGTCGCCACTCATCATAAACACCTTCATTGATAATTGATAAGGCTTTAAAAAAAATCTTAGTTTCAGGTTACATGCCCAACAAAATTAGGGTAGGTAGTCGGGATTTATTTTTATTTATTTATTGTTTTATTTGGTAAATGGTGAACTTGAAGATTCTAAAACTGAATAAATATTCAAAACAGATAAGTAATATACTTAAACATTGTTTATAAGTGGATATTATCGAAACAAAACACTTATTTATCCAAAAACACATTTAATTATTGAAAAAGGTAAATACAACAAAAATCAATCTGACAACCCAATAAAATGTTCTAGGGTCGGGGCACTTTTTAAGGGGTAGGTCAGATAACCTGAAACAAACATGTTTTTTACGCCTATTTTGTAAAACAATTGTTAATGAATTCCCCAGAATGTAAATTCCGCAAATAACCAAAAACCTACCTGCAAGTTGATGACATTCGTAGATATGGAGAACTTGCATGCCCTTGTGAATTATTTCAAGGTCTTGGAAATGTGAACCGGAAGAAACTGTAAATTATAGGCTACAATTCATTAGAAGAAGGCTTAATCAACTGTAATGCTCGAGGTTTTTAGATTTTCATTGAAAACTGTTAACATTGAAATAAAACGTATTCATTGTGTGAGAGGTGAATCTAACATATTACTAGAATATGGGTAACTCAGACTGTAATTTAACGGAGGTATCGAGTATAAGAACTGTAAATGACACTTAACAAGCTAACAGATGGCACTGGTAATGAGTTCAAATTACAACGATCAACGATCCTAATGCTTGCTCCAGTAGTGTTGTTTTTTTTGGCGGGGGTGAGGGCTAGGCTAGAAAACAGGGCTAGGCTAGAAAACAAGTTGTCCCCGCCGCGTCCCATCCCGAAATGTGTTTTGTTAACACTTTTCTTGAAAACTATTTGACCTACAGCTTTAAAACTGGGTTACTTATTTTGCATGGTGAGATGAGTGTTGGACAGGTATCATACCTATGTCGTGCACTTTGATTGAATTGTGGCTCTTTTTGACTTAGATTGTTGTATTAAGTTTTACATTGAGGTCCACTTTTCTTGAAAACTATTTGACCTACATATTTCAAACTAAGTCTACTTATTCACCATGGTGAGTGGCGTGTGTAGAACAAGAACCATAACTCTGTCATGGACTTTGACATGTGTTGACTTTGTTTTTTTACATGTTTCATTTAGGTTCACTTTTCTGGAAAACAATTGAACCTATAGTTTTCATACTTGGTATACGTATAAAGTATTATGAGATGAATGTGTAGAAAAATAACCTTAACTCTGTCGTAGATTTTGATTGAATTATGGTCCTTTTTGACTAACATTTTTGTTAAGTTTTTTGTGTGTTTAGATCCACTTTAATTTTAATTCAATTTTGAAATTAGTTAAATGATCTTGCAATGCTGTATGGTGTTGCAATGCACATGTCGCTTAAAACAACATTATCGACAAGATTGTCAAAATGTATGCTGTACTTACATGTATAATAATTACTTCCGGTGTAAACAGTACACAACAAAATGTAGAAACTATTTTTAAAATAGCGTATGCAATCAGTGCGATTTAGAGTGTGAAAAGTGTGAAAATTGTGAATATAATGGACTATACTTCATTGAAAATGTACGTATGAAAATATATGAAACAAAATAAGTATTTTGATGAACAGTTTGTTTTCAAAGCTAAATACGCCGGGTGGGGTATTTTTTGTTTTTGAGCGGGCTTTTGAGCTGGTCTGAGCAGGTTTGAAAGTACCGTTCATCCGTCACGCTCTACGTGACAAATCAGTCGTCACGCTTGAAGAAGCAATACTTGTAAAATTACCAGTGTAAGCAAAGTGGTATAGCAAACTAGTATAACTAGTATAAGCTGCAACATTTACCGTAATTTATAAGCCCCTATTTCACGCCTTAAAAGGCGCTCGGGCTCGGGCCAGTGAAAATGAATACAGGTAAGCGAGCACTTTCGTCTACAGCAAGCGAAGCTTCTGCAAACACAAGTTTGCTAGAAACGTCAGTGTTCGAAAAAAGTGAAACTACAACCAAAAGTAACTCTCAACCCAAAAACATGAAAAATAAATCAAAACCAGATCCCAAAAAACCAGATCCCAAAAAACAGAAAACAATGACAACTTTTGTCGCCAATGTGCCAAACGAAAATCGCGACACAACTGGAATATTAATATCAATTGAAATTGAAAAACGCCTTGATGAAATAAATAATAAATTATCCCAAGTGCTTACCAAAGAAGACTCCACATTTATAAAAGAAATTATAAAAGAAACTGTGGAACAGTTAAAAGAAAAGCTCCTGGGGAACGTCATTCGCCGCATCGAAATCCTCGAAAGTGACGTTTTTGAACACAAATGTGCAATTGACTTACTTAAAAAAGAAAGTGCAACCAAAAGCAAACAAATCGAAGACCTAAAATCACAAAATGAAACTTTAGAACGTGAGAAATCCAGTGAATCTATAAACCACGACGAGTTTGCAAACAACACCGAGCAGTATAGCAGACGAAATAACCTTAGAATAGCCGGTGTTCCAGAGGACCAGGACCGTCAATCCTCGGTGTCGGTGTCTAACAAAATCGTCACGCTTGTGAATGCACATCTGGGAATCTCACTTGAGCCTAGTGATATAGACATAGCCCACAGGCTAGGAAAATTCAAACCAAACACAAATCGGCCTGTTATAGTGAGATTCGTCAGACGACAAACTAAGATTGACATTCTGCGCAAAGCGAAGCTTTTCAAAGGGTCTGGCATCTTTGTGAACGGGACCTTACGAAACTCAATGCAGAGGTGCTGGCGTCCTTACGCCTGAAGCAGCCTAGCGCCGTTGAAAAGTCATGGTCTTTTGAAAGGAAAATATTCGCGTTGTTCAAAGGTAACCAACATGCTACGCAAATAAAACACTCAGAGTTCAAAAACTGGTTAGAAAAGCCGTGGCCGAAAAAATCTTATTCCGAGTGTGTAGAGAACCCCGCTAGTGCAAAAAACAGAGTATCACCACGAAAGTCATAAATAGTTTGAAGGAAGTGTTTATCGAAGAACATTTATTCCCATAACACTTATGTAGCAACTGCTTCATCGTGTGCTGTATATCAAGAGTTGTGCTTAATTTACTGCTGTCTAAATTAACAATTTTTTTTAGCAAAAATAATATATATTGAACAACAAAGTAAAAGTAACACGAGTAATGGTTAAATAAAACACTGTCTCTTCGTGTCAATTATAGTAAATTATTAGGCTACGCACATGCATTAAAGCTGTTCGTATAACATAGTTACGTCCCTTGTTAACAAAAATGTCATGATTCATAATGTAAACACGGTATACATGTATAATGCAAAATTGAAGATAACTTTTCTTTTGTATTGATGTATATGCCTGTGTATGTTTTATGTACTTGAATACGCACATAAATTAAACAATCCAATTTTATTTTAGCACTTAGGATATATACTGATACTTTCTACCACGCATGTAACAAACATTTATTGCTAACACTTTATAAGTACTATGTTTCTGTTTTGTTTGTTTTATGTTCAGAAGTACATGTATTTTTCTGTGTGTATATAAACCTACATATAATAATGTTATATGCATGGTAGTGGTAAGATTTTATATTCCTACATTATCTAATGCACGTTACACGAATCCAGAGTAACTGCTTAATTAAGACTAATCAACATATTTGAAAAAGTATATGCATATGACTATGTAATTCGGGATGACTTTATTCTAAAATATCAAGTTTGTGTTTTTGTACATGCTGAAAAAAAATCTGGTTATTGTCGATTTTATTTCAATACCTCGACAGTCAGTGTAACCCCTTACTTAATAATTTATGCACTTAGATACCTTCAATGCCAAGGGTTCTATTATATCGGATAATGTGAAAATAAACTATGTCTTGAAGGTATTAAAAGTGGTGAACCTAAGATCATCTGGGAGATTTCATTTAGCACTTTTAACCTGACCTTTCTTTCTTTATATTTCAAAATTCCTGCTTCATTTTCGCTTTCATATGAAGCTTTTTTAAGGTGTTAAGTGAAAAATAGATGTTTAATACAATTACACTGTCTGATTCAATATCCTTGTATATCAAGAGTTGTGCTTAATTTACTGCTGTCTAAATTAACATCGTTTTTTAGCAAAAATAATATATATTGAACAACAAAGTAGAAGTAACACGAGTAATGGTTAAATAAAACACTGTCTCTTCGTGTCAATTATAGTAAATTATTAGGCTACGCACATGCATTAAAGCTGTTCGTATAACATAGTTACGTCCCTTGTTAACAAAAATGTCATGATTTATAATGTAAACACGGTATACATGTATAATGCAAAATTGAAGATAACTTTTCTTTTGTAGAATGATTTTGCCATACAGAGTTTTGCTTTGTTTTACTATGAGGTTTGCTTTCATTCTTCCGTTCGTTAAGTTGGCTCTGACATTCTAGAAAAGCTCAGTAGAAATAAAACTAACAATCTCTTTTATTTTTCACAATTCATCATGTCAAAGCCTCAAAAACATATATCTTTACTTCAGTTAAGATAAATTTGATCATACCTTAATTGTGCAAAATATGCTAAACCAAAATAAATTTAACACTCATAAATGTTTCCTGATATAACTCTACAATGAGTATAATGGGTATAAAATTATGAATTATTCTATCAATACCCAAGGTATATTGGGAATACAATTATCAGAAAAAATAAAACTTAAAGACTAAATACATTTTAAGTGTGCTTGTATAAACTGCCTTTTAGTTCATAACATGCTTCGTGTTCTCGAATATAATTTACTATCCTTTATTATGAATATTATCTATAGTGCTAACTTTCTGTTCATGTTTATGCTTGTGTTTTTGTGTCATGTTGTGAGAACTTGAATATGCACATAAATTAAATAATCTGATTTTCATGTTTGCAGTTTAAATGTATATTCACACATTCTATAATGCATGTAAATGGCATTATTTTTAATACTCTATTATGATTTTTTTTTCTCAGATATGAATAATCTTATTGGCAAACTTTCTGTTTAAGTATATGCCTGTGTATGCTTTATGTACTTGAATACGCACATAAATTAAACAATCCAATTTTATTTTAGCGCTTAGGATATATACTGATACTTTCTACCACGCATGTAACAAACATTTATTGCTAACACTTTATAAGTACTATTTTTCTGTTTTGTTTGTTTTATGTTCAGAAGTACATGTATTTTTCTGTGTGTATATAAACCTACATACAAAAATATTAGAAATAGTAACATGCTTGTCGAATGTATGTTTATATAATAAGATTTAGGCTACAAATTAATTGATTAATTACAAAAATATTAGAAATAGTAACATGCTTGTCGAATGTTTAATCTCTTCTGTATGTTTATATAATAAGATTTAGGCTACAAATTAAAACTTATTAATGTGTTTATATACTTATATTAATGCAACAAAATTATCACTGCTATACTTTTTATGCTTCTAATTAAACTCTTTCAGTAGAAAGCTTAAATTATGATGCTTCTAACCACCTCTATAAATAGCATGAGTACTTTTATTACATAAGTCAAAACTAACATAGATGTTGTCATTTCTGCCTTAGTGTTTTTGACCAAAATGAAACTCTTTAGTATTCTTTTTAGAATAGTAACATGCTTATCAAACTTATGTCTGTCCTGCGTGTATATGTTATGCAACATAATCAAAACTACTTAGCGGCTTCTGATAAACAACTGCTGTTTATATTAACTTGTGCAAAGCTTAAAACTACATGCATGGTACCAGTTTTATCAATTTTATTTAAGTTAACTGATTTGCATATGCTATTTTATCTTTTGTTATGTTTAGCTAAGCTGCCACAACATATATTGTTATGTCTTCCTTTTTTCTATGCCAATGTATTTATTTTGTCTTCTCACCTTTCTCAAATCTACAGGTCTTGCGTACACGTGTCACTTCGTCGTGTAACCCTACTTTTTGTAATATAGAGCATATACTATACATGTTAACTCATTTATGTATGATTGTTATTTTAAATGACTGACAAACTAAAAATTGTATCTTTAAATTGTAGAGGTCTAAATGGTTTCAAAAAACGTGTAAAGGTTTTCAACTTTCTGCAAGAGCTCAAGTCTAATATTTACTGCTTGCAAGATACACATTTTACAGAAGACATATACAACGTCATCCATGCTGAATGGGATTGTGAACTTTTTTTAAGCTATGGTACATCACAATCTAGGGGTGCTGCAATTTTTATAGCAAAAAACTTTGAATATAAAGTTCATAATACTGTCACCGATGAAAATGGAAATTTTGTAGCGATTGACATAACCGTCACGGGAACACGGTTTACCATATTATGTATTTATGGTCCTAATTGTGACACTCCGTCTTTTTACACAAATATTTTTAAATTAATAGAGGACATTGGAAATGACTCTTTAATAATGTGTGGAGATTTCAACCTGGTATTAAATACAGAACTTGACTATAGTAATTATAAAAAGATCAATAATCCTAAGGCTCGGAATATACTGTTGGAAAATATAAATAATTACAATCTCATTGATCCTTTCCGCGAAAAATATCCGTCTTTAAAGAGGTACACGTGGCGAAAATCTAATCCATTGCAACAAGCTAGACTTGATTTTTGTCTTATGTCTTCAAATATGTTTGCAAGTTTTGAGTCAACGTCAATACAACCTAGCCTACAGTCTGATCACTCATTGATATTGTTAGAATTGGCACTTTCCAATTTTTCGCACGCATCAGGCTTATGGAAGCATAACAATTCACTTTTATATGACTTAAACTATGTAAATGAAATTAATCACAAGATTGATCAGATAAAAGAACAATATGCTGTTCCAGTGTATAATTTGGTACAATTAGGGACTATTCCTGATAGTGAATTACATCTCACAATAAGTGATCAACTCTTTCTTGAAACTCTTCTTATGGAGATAAGGGGGAAATCTATCTCTTATGGTTCATATAAAAAGAAATTAAACACCTTAAAAGAAAAAGAATTATTGGAAAAAATAAATACTTTAGAACAAAACCTCTCACAGGAAAACAAAAGTTAAAACAAGAACTTGAAATAATACACGAGCATAAGTTAAAGGGATATTTAACACGAGCAAAAACAAAATGGATTATAGAGGGTGAAAAGCCATCTCGCTATTTTTGTAATTTAGCAAAACAATGTGTTACAAGCAAAACTATTTACCAACTGCAAGATGATGATGGGGTTGTTTTAACTAATCAAAAAGAGATTTTAAAGAAAACTGCATCATTTTATGAAAATCTTTATTGTAAGAAAAGCGAATGTAATGATTCGGATTTTTTAAATTTTGTTCAAAATGTTAATTGTCCAAAACTAAGTGACAAGGAAGCACAATGTCTTGAAGGTAATATTACATTATCTGAAGCATCCATTGTATTAAAAAAAATGTCTAACAACAAAAGCCCAGGTAGTTCTGGATTTACTGCCTAATTTTATAAAATGTTCTGGAATAGAATTGGTACTTTTGTGGTAAGATCTCTTAATGAATCTTTTGCCCTGGGGAATTTATCCGTAACTCAAACACACGGAATCATTACATGTATCCCAAAAGGCGATAAATCAAGACTTATCATAACAAACTGGAGGCCAATTACTCTTCTAAATACCGTTTATAAAATAGGCTCAGGTGTTATTGCAAACAGAATGAAACATTGCATGAATAAACTTACACACAATGACCAAACTGGCTTTATCAAAGGACGCTATATTGGAGAAAATACTCGACTGATTTTTGATATTATGCACATTACAGAAGAACAGGATATTCCTGGTCTGCTGCTACTAATTGACTTTGAGAAAGCATTCGATTCGTTATCTTGGTCCTTTGTGCAGAAAACACTTTCATTTTTTAACTTTGGACCTGACATTAAACGTTGGTTTGACATTCTTTATAAGGATGCAAAATCAGCTATAATTCAATGTGGCTACCTGTCTAATTGTTTTCCCATTCAGCGTGGATGCCGCCAGGGTGACCCACTTTCCTGTTACATTTTTATTCTATGTGCTGAAGTACTATCTCTTAAAATTAGAAATAACACACATATAAAAGGTATTACTCTTAAAGAAGTAGAACATAAACTTACACAATTTGCAGATGATACAACTATTATATTGGATGGAACAGAACAATCCTTACATGAAACACTGCATACTTTAAGCAAATTTTCTGCCATTTCTGGATTGAGCGTTAATTTTGACAAAACCAAAGTAGTATGGATTGGGATAAAAAAGTTCAGCTCAGAAAGCATAAAAACAAAATGGAAACTCCAGTGGAACCAAGATGGTTTTCAAATGTTAGGTATACATTTTCATGTTGATTTACCAAAGATCATACAACTTAACTATAGTGACAGGCTTACCAAATTGGAGAATATACTTACAAGTTGGAAAAAAAGATTTTTGACACCTATTGGCAAAATAACTGTAATAAAAACTCTTTTGATTTCTTTGTTCAACCACTTGTTTATATCACTTCCAAACCCACCACATTCTTTTATTAAACACTTAAATACCATTTTTACTAACTACATATGGAATGGGCAGAGTAGAATCAAATTATGCGTTTTAACCAACGAATACTGTGATGGTGGCTTAAAAATGATAAACATTGAAGCTTTTATCCAATCTTTGAAATTAACTTGGCTTAAACGCGCTTACAGCACAGCTGGGAAATGGCTGAGTATAGCAAATATATATGTTGATTTTAGCAAACTTTTCAATTGTGGAAATCATTATCCTAAAATATTATCAAATATGATCACAAATCTCTTTTGGAAAGATGTTTTACTCAGTCTGGTACATTTCCAAAAGCAATTACCTTTTAATGCAAAAGATATTCTGCATCAGCCACTGTTTTATAATGAAAACCTTTCCATAGAAAATACAAGTATATTTTTCAAAGCCTGGTATAAGGCAGGCTTACACTATGTATGTGACCTATTTGATAAAAATGGAGACTTCTTAAACATGCATATAATCAATGAAAACTATAATCTTAAAATTGACTTCCTCTTGTATAACGGTATTAAAAAGGCTATCTTTGCAATGTTTAAGAAATTAAATGTTGAAGGAAATTACCAACAGTATGCAAACATACAAAGGCCTTTCATACCTCCTTCACACAGAACACTATTTATGCCTGTTTCCGGAGCAAAGCCAATGTATACAATATTAAATAAGACCGAAAAATGCTTACCAATAAAACAAAAATGGTCAGGTAAATTAAATATTGAAATTACTGACAATGTTTGGAAGGATATTTTTCGTGAACCATTTTCTATAACTAAAGATGTGAAAATGCAATGGTTTCAATACAGAATTATACACAGAATACTTGGAACAAATAGTCTACATTTTAAAATGAATCTGAAAGACTCTCCCAAATGTACCTTTTGCAAAAGTTGTGAGGAAACGATTGAACATTTTTTCTGGGAATGTCCTATTTCAAAAATTATTATTGAAAACCTTTTTCCCAAACAGTTGTTTCCATTTTGTAACATATATACTTTTCTTCTGGGATATATAGAAAAGAATAGTGATGCTGTCAACAATGCTTTTATTTATGCCAAGTTTTATCTCTATAAATGCAAGATGTCTTCAACACAACCAACGGTTGAAAATGGAAGACACTTTATGAAATCACAATATGACAGTCTTAAAGATGTAGCAATATATGAAAAGAAAGTTGACAGTTTACTTGCTTGGAAAGATATTTTGAATGTCAATGTATCACAGAACCACCTCTTTTTGCAGTTGACTGAAAACACTTCATAGCACTATCTAGAGTATTTACGTACGTTTTTTTTTCTCTATACATATACGTGCTTGTTTTGTAGAAACGCTTTCCATAACAGTTCAACCTTACTCAATAATACATTTTCTATGTGTGTTACACGAATATAGCCCTGCATTTATCCACCATGCGTTCCTAAATACTAAAAAACCTCTACAAACTACAAACTTTATCCAAACATATCATATGTCCAGTGCTCAATAGACCCAAGTAAAAGCAAGACCTGTTACCTTTCCCTTCCCCCCTTCCCACACTTATTATCTGATTCTTTAATCCTATGTTTTTTTCTTCCTTGTGCATGTGTGCATCTCTAAAAAGCGTACTTTATTTACCTTATGATGTCTACTTTATGTGTGTGCACTTACATGAAATAAAGGTATAATTTTGAAAAAAAAAATAATAATAAAAAAAAATAAAAATAAAAAATTATTTTATTGATTATACATAACGGTATAAATATGCTATTTTTTTTATACAACCAAATATCTAACCAGATATATAAGACTATCTGAAATGACTCATGGAATTTATAATGCGTTTGAAAGCTCGTTTACTGATATATGTGTTTAATTATTGTTTTTTTTATAATTTACTTATAAAAAACGCTGACATTGCCCAAAACATAGGAAAACATCACTTCTCAGAATCTGCCAAAAGCGGGCGAACTTCTGTCATCATGCAGCGAAGTGGTCTATAAGGGGCACACTGATTTTAATCAGCTTGTATATGGCTTTTACGTCAAGTCATTCATTATATACCCTACAACACTTTAGGGCAATCACTTAATCTAAGCGCACTAAATTTGTGTTAAGGTATATAAAATAAAGCATACATGATATTTAAAATTCTTTTATTTTATGCTTTCTGGCGGGGAAATTTCAGTCAAAATTGGTAATTCACAGCTTTTAAACTGTGAATATTACCAATTTGATAATGGAACTACTTTTTCACCAGAAAGTCGGAAAAATACCATAATAACACATTTTTAAACATAAAATTAAGAAACAATTGTTGATTTCGATAGAATATTAATTTTATCCACTTGCGATCATTGAAAATGTACATTTTCACGAGTGGCGAAGATGATCACTCGTGAATTAAAATCAGTATTCAACCGAAACCAAATGTTCCCTCATATTCAACTTATTTAGGCAAACAAACATAGCGGATAATACAAATTTGTCTGCATTGTCTTAAAAAACCATGTGTTAACCAGTTAACAATGAAATTTAACATGTTAAGCTGTATTATAGACATCGTATTTTGGTACGAGTCTTAATCTGTCGACTTGCGCAATAATTGAGTAATAATCCATAATCATATCATTTTGTGTCATAGGCGTCACGACTTTGTTTCGTTTTTTACTTGCAAGTGTTATAAAGTATTTCACACCTCATAAAAGACGAAATAAGGAAAATGCATCGCGTATCACAATCTGGCACTCAATTAATCTCCACTCAATTAATGAATCAATTTTATAGAAGTAATAAAAAGTACCACATTGTATTTTTTATTAATGGTACTAATTTACTGTTTTCGTGTGCTAGTCGTATAAAATAATATAATAAAAGTGAACTTAAATTAAGTTCCTCATTGTTTATCAACTTAAGGATACTTCCTTTCGAGATTGTATGCCTCACTGCCTCAACAATGGATATCTTTTCTTCTCCTATGACATTTTGATGTTATACATAATCTACAGTCGTGACAAAAACGTATTTCTAAAAAATGCAATGTTATCTGCATAATAGCGACACAGCATATCTTAACCCATTTACAATGAACTGTAGGATGGCAGGCGGCAATAAAAACATGACATTGTTATGCAAATCTAATTTTGCTGACTACGCTATAATTGGATAATTATCGAGAACTAGTTCTGTCCGGGACGTGGTTGATTAGTCTCCGAGCAGTGAATAACATATTTTGACTTACATTTGTAGCAGGCCACACAATTACGATATTTGATGCAAGGATACATTTCGTTTTATATACAGTAATATATACTAATGGAAAAAATAAACTTGACAAGCTTTCATTGCGTATTTAATATGTTGACTTGTTAGAATTGAATATTGATGAATTTGGTATCAACATTTAGGATATACACTGAACTAATCAATAATTTAAATGCCCTTTACAAATTGACCTTTATTAAACCGTTAACGTCATCCAAACGAAACATTAGTAACTTTAAAAGTTGCAAAGACGACAACTATACTTGTGTTTGATATCTTTGAACAATAAACACATCCGTTTACTTTTTAATGATTGATCAAATTTTAGGGGCATTATAATTATTTATAAGTTCAATTTATAACATAAATTTTGATACCAATTTCATCTATATTAATTTCTAAAAACATATACCAAATGCGCATTGAAAACATGTCCAGTTTCTTTTTCCGATTAGTATACATACTCTTTGTATTAGATTCAAGGTACAGCATACTGACATTGGCACAATATCGTTGGTTACTGTGGATAACTATAATTATTAAACCTTACAGAATAAGACTTACTTTACCACTCTCCCTATTGACCCATACAATGTCCGAACGGAACCCAGTCTTAGAAAATAACAAACACTCAATGGCAATGCTCTAAAAGCTTTCTGTTTTAACTTTCCATTGGCTTTAGTCTATTGATGATCGTTTTGAACTACGTCAAGACAAGACCGTCAAGACAAGACCGATACTTTCTTTCATGCGTCACAATACAAAGATCCATCGCGTTGACTGCTCGTGGCAATTATTAATGTTATTTAACACGTCCATGAAAACTCAGGTATATGCGTGTAGCTCTCATCTGAACAACGGACCTATGTCTTCGCGTCATGTTCAGTGCCTTATTGGGACGGAGCTCTCATCTGAACAAAGGACCCATGTCTTGGCGTCATGTTCAGTGCCTTATTGCAACTGGAGTGTACATGTCTGTTTGTCATAAATTCGAATCTAGACATCATTTGTTTAACGAAATTATATTTAAATAATCACATAAAAATGGAATTAAATCGGGGAAAATACACAAATACGAGCAAATTTGCCCGAGACGGTAAAATCCATTAATGTTGCGTGTGTTAGAATGTTCTTTTATGTACTTGTTATTATTTGTATATGTTGTTTTGGACATTCTTTCTCACTTTCACTGCACATAAGGCGTAAAAAAAAATTGTTTCCCGACCTACCCTAAAAAATGCCCCGACCCTATAACATTGTATTGGGTTTGTCAGATTGATTTTTGTTTTATGTACCTTTTTCCATATGTAATAAATGTTTTTTGGATAAATAAGTGTTTTGTTTAGATAGTATCTACTTATAAACAATGTTTAAGGATATTACTGATATGTTGTGAATATGTATTGAGTTTTAGAATCTTCAAGTTGACCATTGACCAAATAAAACAAATACAAAAACATAAATAAATCCCTACCTACCTACCCTAATTTTTTTGAGCATGTAACCTGAAACAAACATTTTTTTTACGCCTAACTGAAAAGTTAATAAAATCACGTATTTATTTTTACTTGATATAAAATGAATTTTCAATACATGTACTAAAATAATTCCAAACTGATTTTGTTAAATTAAGAAGAGTCTTATATTCCAATACAACTATTTCCTGTATACCCAAACAGTCGATGATTAATATAAAAGTGGGACTAGTATATGAAAACCATCAAGATCTTCCTTACACTTGTGCATCTGGTGTTGTTAATTTTTCGACGTAGCTGTCTGATATCACTTTAGACTTAGATTTCTTGCAATAATTTTATGCAGCGGAAAAACTGAATGCCAATAGAATTGGGCGAATGTTCTTATTTTAGAGAATGCAAACTTACAACAATGCTTTGATGTCTACCAATAATTGTTGCATATTTTTGGGGATAAAAATCTACATAATTGTTTACATAAGCGGTTAAAATAAAGTTATAAACATATCTTCGACATACACTCCATAACTGAATATAATTATAAACAGTTTTACTCATTGTATGTGATGAACATAATGTTATATTCATTTGCATAATGAAATAATTATGTTGTTTAGCCTACATCAGCGGCAAATATTTTCTGGCATTGCTAATTTGTTAAATTTGCCTGACAAATTCATGTAACAATTATTGTAACGTAAATTACTAGCATTTATCATCGGTGAAAACATGGAAGGTATGATCGGTTTATTCACAGTACTCATATTAAAATATTTGAATTTATCTCATATTAATTTTGGCTCCAATAAGTTTTTTTATGGTGTCCAAAAAATCTACAGTCCGAGAAATCTCCTTAGTGGGGACCCAAAAAGCTGGGGTCCTAGAAGTAACGTAACCGATCATCTTGTCCCTCTTGTATTATGTTTCCGGTACAATATGAACATCTATTAATTTCAACGCCGATTGTCATTTTAAAAGACAATTCTTGTTTTTATGAAAAATCGTTTGATATTACATTTGCTTAGCTTATACTATACAAAAATTGTATTGTTATTACTGCATGCTATACACTCAATCATACTTCTAACGCAACATTTCTATTTTTCATAATTTTTCGACTATTTTTCCAGATTTTTTGTGATTTTTGATTAAACATTGAATTTGATTATTTGAAATTATTTTTTTATTTTAATATTTTAGTTAATCGATAAAAAAAAATTAGTGAACTTTTAAGTTTTTTTTTCATATTCTTAATTTTGACTAAATCCCTTGAAAAGTAATACAGAAATTATGAAAAATAGAATTGCGTACGAAGTGTGATTGAGTTAACATCAACAGTTTTAATACCGCTTTCTTAGCCAACAGCTATACAAACTGTCTTGGTTCCTTAATTTTACCTCGTTTTTAGCTCGACTATTCTAAGAATAGGTGAGCTTTCCTGTTACCCCCGGGGTCGGCGTCGGCGTCCGCGTCTGAATTTGGTTAAAGTTTTTATTCAAAAGTCTTGTAACTTCAAAACTACATAAGTTATTCACTTGAAACTTAGAATATACTTTTGTCATCAACTCCAGTGTCAGCGGCAACATTCCCCATAACTCTGTTTTGTATCTTGACAGAGTTATGCCCCTTTGTCATTTTCTGGTTAAAGTTCATATTCAAAAGTTGTGTAACTTCATAACTACATACGTTATTCACTTGAAACTTGTAACTAACCTTTTTCATCAACTCCAGTATCAAGGCCAACATTCCGTATAACTCTGTTTTCTATTTTGACAGAGTTATGCCCCTTTTTCACATAGATTTTATGGTTAAAGTTAATATTCAAAAGTTGTGTAACTTCAATACTACACAAGCTATTCAATGAAACTTGGAATATACCTTTGTCATCAACTCCAGTATCCGAGTGAACATTTCCCATAACTCTGTTTTGTATTTTGATAGCGTTATGTCCCTTTTTCACATAGATTTTCTTGTTAAAGTTTATATTCAAATGTTTGTTAACTTGAAAACTACATAAGTTATTCACTTGAAACTTGGAACTAACCTTTGTCATCAACTCTAGTACCAGGGGCAACATTACCCATAACTCTATTTTGTATTTTGACAGAGTTAGCCCACTGTTTACATAGACTTTGTGGTTAAAGTGTTTGTTCCAAAAATTTATAAACTATACAAGGCTCCACTTAAAAATAGTGTATTTTAACAAATTTATGCTCCTTTCAATATCCAAAATATGTAGCAACTGAAATACTTTGAATAGTCGAGCGCGCTGTCCTCTGACAGCTCTTGTTAAAAATCTTATTGTAACAAGAACAGTCCCTGTAATTAGAGCCACTTGTCAATTTCTTTGTATAAACGACTTCCTCATGGCACATGGTTTTACATTCGGCTGATTCCAAACTCATTTGCCTTCTAGGTAATTCTAAAGTTAATGCTCCAAAGAAGAAACTGAACGAACCTCATTTTATATTATAAAAGACAAAATAAAACCATGGCGTACAATAATAACTTCAGTCGTTCACACGCACTCATTACTAGTTTTCGTTTTCATAAACATTGATATATGCGGTTTGATAACACTATTATGTTGGTTTTGTTGTTGTTGCTGTTGTTGTGTCGGCCTCTCACTAGCTTTAATTTAATTATTTTTAAATGTCAGTATGATTTTAAAAGCAAATGCGTTGAAGTTATCGAGTTGTCGTTTGTATTTTGTTCTTATAAATATGACGACTATTTTCTTCATTTCACATGTTGTGTGAAACTTGGTCAACATGAATTATTTGATATTTTGTTCGAAGTTCTGTCAAAGTGATGACGGTTCAGAATCAGATGTAAACAAAATAAAGAATTCCATTGTCATTTTGCAGTTTTGCATATGAACGTTTTCAATATGAAGACATTACTTTTTTTTTTATTTGATAGAGAGAGAGATTCTTTATTTGGAAATAAGGCAATATGTCCATGATTCCAATATACACAGAACAAAATACATATATATGACCGGTAAATGGTGAGGCATATCATTATACAATTACTGCAAATACATGTGAATATATCAATCAAAACAGTATTTCTAAAATGTGTACATGGTCGACAGAGAATAAAATTTATGTCCAAAATGGGAGTAATGAAGCTCTTTTTGGAAAAAAAATGGTAATGTTAACTTAATCATTTAAATTATATTTGAGTAATTGTATTTATAGTCGGTATTTGGCGAAAAATTGGTAATGATATATGAATAATTTAAATTATTCTGAATAATTGATATCTAAGTATGTTTAATTTAGCTGATATTTAAGTAATCTAATCAGTCGGAAGTGCGGTTAAGCATATGCAATATGTTACCTAAAAAGAAAAAAGGACCAAGGGAAACATATTTGAAGCTGCACGTTTATCACAAAGTCCTATTTACGCATTATTTACATCCAATAACACAATATAACTTTTATTTACATAGTGCGACAATAATAAACAAAGTATTGAGTTAATTGACGACGAGCTAACAAGAAACAAAGAGTTAGTGTTATGTGGCCTGTAATATTCGAAACCCCATGACGGTATAAAAATGCGGTGTCGTCTTGCCTTGTGTTCGCGTGGCTTGTTTCCGTTAAAATTACAAAATTGATTTTGAAGAGATAGTAGTGGGATTTTAAGCGGAATAACCTCCGTTACGGGAAATTGCGTGTCAATATTAAACATAATTGTGTTGATTTAAAGTTTATTGTGAAGGCATGTCAAAATAAATCAGGATTTTGCACTAGTGGTGCAAATGCAATTAAGTATTTCGTGCAGCAAGGCGCTAAACATAATCATTTGTTTTAATTTGCATGATATTTTATATATGTGTGGCTTTTTATTATGTCCCTTGTGCGCGTTATGGAACCATACCTCATTGTGTACACTAATCGGTGCAATTTCTTTATTGAAACCTGTTTGCATATGACTATATTGTGTTTTGATTACCTGTAGCAGTACTTTGCTATCTTTGTTATGTATTAAAGCTTCGAATATGTGATATGTCAGGAGTTTGGATTAGTATATTTTGAGGGAGGAATAGCGTGCACTGTGTTGCAATGGTTTAGGTAAAATACACGGTTGCACATTTCTGTATAAGATAACCAGACAGCTTTCACGAACACGTTTTGTCCATTTACGGTTATCATTGAGCGCAACATCTATATGTGATGACATTTACCGGATGGAGAGTAGGAGAATGTATTATAATTTTAATTTTACTAGCGCTTTCAAGAAGTCGCTGTGTCAAATTGAGAACTGTCTTGGACTAATTGCTTTAAGAAAATGTAAAAAATTACATTTTCGCCAGCGCTTTCAGTTCGTATTTAATTAAACGAAAAATCATGAAACTCAATGCGAAAACGAATTTCCAGACACGCCTTTTGGATAAATTTCAGAAATTAACCATCATCATTAAAACAAACACCCTATCAACAAAAGTAATTTAATAACGTTATTTGCACGTCGCCACTCATCATAAACACCTTCAGTGATAATTGATAAGGCTTTAAAAAAAATGTTTGTTTCAGGTTACATGCCCAACAAAATTAGGGTAGGTAGTCGGGATTTATTTTTATTTATTTATTGTTTTATTTGGTAAATGGTGAACTTGAAGATTCTAAAACTGAATAAATATTCAAAACAGATAAGTAATATACTTAAACATTGTTTATAAGTGGATATTATCGAAACAAAACACTTATTTATCCAAAAACACATTTAATTATTGAAAAAGGTAAATACAACAAAAATCAATCTGACAACCCAATAAAATGTTCTAGGGTCGGGGCACTTTTTAAGGGGTAGGTCAGGTAACCTGAAACAAACATATTTTTTACGCCTATTTTGTAAAACAATTCTTAATGAATTCCCCAGAATGTAAATTCCGCAAATAACCAAAAACCTACATGCAAGTTGATGACATTCGTAGATAT